>CP092864.1:113894556-113925257 GCA_030710605.1 Cordylochernes scorpioides | reverse complement strand
GATCTTGGCATACTTTACTGCATACAAGTATGACATCATAGTGTCCAACCGTTGTTTTGTTGACTGGAGGTTTATCTAACTTACACTCGGAGGTCGCGACATTTCTAGGTTTTAAAAGAATATTCAATTTGGAAAGAAATCAAATTTCTATACTCTATATGAAATTGTGTGGTTTTAAAATTCTAACTGTAAATATTGAATAGAAATCAATATTCAAAATATATTTCAAAATATCAGTTATCAAAGTTATGATATTGACATTGAAGGACTAGAACAACTGCGAGTATTGCTGTTGTGTAGCTTTGTTTCGAGAATTCATTCAATGTCAAAATTTTGTTTTAAATTTTCCATAATAAAAAAGGTTATCAACTGTTTATATCTGCATATAAAGTACCCAATATAACGTCGTTTAACCAAATAAAACTCCAAATTCCAACAAAAACAATACAAATCTGGAATCCCATCTCATATGCTGCTTCAGTTAAGAGTTTTACAGTTAACCCATTACTCTTCATTAGCTTCCTGGCACACTCTAGCCACAATTTATAAATTTCAAACTCGGAATTCGAATGGAACTTATACACTGACGATTTCATAATTCTACCTTGTTCAATTAAAGAACTACGCACATGTTACAATAAGTAATTTATCCAAATAGCGAGACCATAGCAAAATGTATATAAACATATTCATAAACCCTTCCGCTCTTCGTGAAACTCGAAGATTTTAAAAAAATTATATCATTTCTATAAACAGGGATGGTAGTTTGTAAAATCTTCCTAAACACTAAGACAGCATCTTAACTAACCAACATACCTCAAATATAGAAACAAAAGCAATCTCTGCATTTATAAACCAAAATAACTAATTCAATATCACTTAACCTAGAAACCGACTGTATAATTTTCAAGATGAAAATACTCACAATACGTTCCTATACAAGAGACACGTATTCAACACTTCTTGAAGTCTCACAAAATATATTAGAAATAGAGAAAGATTAGGGTAGTACGCCACGTTCTTTAAATTTTACTTTGTAAAATATAAGAGCACCTGCTCCCACACACACACAACTTTTTGAAGCGAAAATAGAAATTTAAATAGAAAACAGAACAGCAATTTCATAAACGGATATCATCAAGTCGACGGGAAAGTAGAGTTACATTTTGTTGTGTTTTCCTGAGGTAAGAAAGTTAGGAAACATATAAAAAGAGAGAAATGTTATTGGACAATTACCGAAGAGACCTATCTGTGTCATCTCAAACAACAAAAGATGAATGTTTTGGGGTCAACGCGAAGAGAAAGAAAGACGATGTTCTAAGAAATATTTGATTCGACAGTTCTCATAGAAGAAAGGGACAACGGATTCTGAGGAGTGTCACAACAGGAAGACATTTTGCGTGACATAGAGATTTGTTACTGGAACAGAACAAAAGTTACAAACGGTCACGTTCTGGCCCTGACATATTTATCACGGCTGTAGGTAGAGAATTGTCAAAGATTGTGTAAAGTCGTGTGACCTTACATTTTGGAACAGAATTGGACAAATAGCTGAATATATTTTGTGTCAATTATCAAAGAAACACTCACTAAAATTTTAATATTAGGGCAAGTAAAAAATAATATATACATAAAGAGCAATATATATGTGAATAAAAATAATAAAACTATATTAACGAATAGATTCAAGAAGGATAAGTTTCTTTATTTGAAAAATCAATTCGAGCTTTCGGGCGCAAGCTGCCCTTCTACAGGAATAATAGATACAATTTTAAGTAGTCATGTATGTACAGATATAAATATAAATTTTAAAATGGTTTCTCGCTTTGTTCTTGTAGAGCGTGAGTGGATCTCATACCCACGTGATAGACGTTAATATTAAAAACACAAAAATGGCATTTCCTGACCGCTCACATGAGCATTTAGATGCCAGAGCGCCATCGTGTGGAACAAAAATCAATTAAATGTTGATTTATCTTGTACCAAAGATATTTGGCCAACCCAATTCCTTGAAAAATCAAGTGAAGTCAACAATTTACGCGTTTCGGTCTTTAGCCCTCTTTAGTGTGGTGCAGACTGTACCTCTAAGTTTGTTCCGAAGGCTTCCTGAGAAATATAGAAATGGGTATTTAGGACCAAGTATTTTGGTCGAGGACGTACGGTCTGCACCACGCTGACGAGGGCCAACGTTTAGGTGATTTTGTTCCACTCGATGGCGCTCTGCTATCTAAAATGCTTATGTGAGCGGCCAAGAAATGCCATTTTTGTTTTCTATATATATAGATGGGAATTTTGCCGGGAGGAAATTGATCTAAAGAGACAAGGGTCGCCTCTCCCGTAAAATAGACGTCTAAAACCAGACATCTATTGACCGTCGCCGCAACTAGCGGCCCCAAAAATCACTTTTCCAAGCATTGGTGAATATTTCTGCAACAAGACTGTAGCATATATATATATATTGAATCGTTTCTGAATTTTGTAATTAATTTTGTAATTGGTTTTTCATTGATTTTTAATGTGTGATCAATAACTCTTATCATCATTGGAAAAAAAGAACAATAATAAACAAAAGAACAACAACATGGTAAATTTGCCTCTTTATTTAAAACAAACAAACGATTTAGATAAAGATTTAAAATAAAACATTTCTTTAAAAGTTAAAGCAAAAATAAAACGTTACATAAAATATTTGGCGCAGCCGACAGGATTAAAATATAAATGAAAAAAGGCTTCGACGAAAGAAAAAGTAAGTACAATGGCAGTAAATGTAAACAAATTAGAGAAATTTAGCGGTGATAAAGGTTCAATTCGGCCTGAATCATGGCTTAAACTATATGAATTGGAAACTGGTAAACTAGATGAAGTCGATAGAATCAATAATCTAATTTATTATTTATCAAAAGATGCTTTAGAATGGTTTGCTGATGAAATATTGAGCAACGCATCCATTAAAAAATGGGATACTGTTAAACTCAAATTAATTCAGCGCTTTGGTTATAAAGTTGAAAGCCCTATAGTTGCAGCATCAAAAAGAAGACTTAAAAAAGAAGAAACCGTGGAAGATTATTTTAGAGATAAAATTAGATTATTAAATCAAAAAAGCCTCAATAATGTCGAGAAGCTAAAAATGTTAACGGATGGATTGCCATTAGATTGGAAAAATTATCTCGTAACAGCCCAGCCTAAAGATCCATCACATTGGATGCAGATTGCCATGGAGATTGAACAAAACAATAATCAAATAAGGCAACAACAGAGAATTAAAACCAAGGTTTTTAATATAACTACACCTACAATCTCAAAAAATTGCCCATATTGGTGTCCTATTTGTAAGAAAAAAGGATTGTATTTTAAACATTGGATAAGTGATTGCAAAGATTATGATCCTAATTATAAAGACAAGCTTAAACACCAAGCAACTAATATCACCACAGATGTTAAACAAACCATAGCTGATTCACTTTGCATAGCAAATACCAATTTTCCTTATAGATTTGTTAATGTTGAAGTTTTACTTAATAATATTCCAGTTTCATCTTTTATTGATACCGGGTCAACTATTTCATTAATGAGCTGTTCGCTTTTAAAACAACATAAGTTAAAATTGAATGTAAACGATAGAATCGATATTAAACAAGTAGATAGTTTTGCATATACTTTAGGATCAGTAGAAGTATTTTTGAAAATCCATTCTAAACTTGTCGGGTGTAAGCTTCATGTAGTGAAAAACTTTAGCTATCCATTGCTTATTGGACTTGATGTAGCAGGAAAAATTGGATTAATAATTGACACAAAAGACAAAGCGGTGTATGTTAAAGGAAATAAATGTTTTTATATATCTCCTGAAACGCATATTCCATCTGTTCAGCAAAAAGAGCTTAGTCAATTACTTAAAGAAAATCAAGCATTGTTCAGCCAGCATGAAACTGACATCGGAAGGATTGCTGTTCAACACAAGATCCATACAATTGAACATCCACCCATCAGTTGTAGACCATATAGAAGACCACTTGCCGAATATGATGAAATAAAAAGACAAGTTGAAGAATTGAGTAAAAAGGGACTAATAAGAGAATTTCAGTCACCTTGGGCCTTCCCCGTAGTGTTGGTCTCTAAAAAGGATGGTTCACAAAGGATGTGCATAGATTACCGAGAACTGAATGCAATTACAATTGATGACAAGCAGCCTCTTCCATACATCCAAGATATGTTTGATCGCTTACATAATGCGAAATACTTCACAACACTTGACATAGCATGGGGCTATTGGCATGTTGAAATACATCCAGACTCTGTTGAGAAAACTGCTTTCATTACAAATGACGGGCATTATGAATTTTTGGTTATGCCATTTGGCTTGAAAAATGCTCCAAGTACTTTTCAGCGAATAATTCAGCATATTATTGGAAATCTTCTTTGGAACGGTGTTTGTAATTATCAAGATGATATTCTAATTTACAGCAGTACTTTTAAAGATCATATTGAACTCATGAAGAAAATATTTGACAAGCTTAAAGAAAACAATATCAAACTCAAATTGAAGAAATGCTTCTTTGCAAAACAAGAAATAAGATATTTAGGTCATATCATAGGACATAACAAGATTAAACCTGACCCTGAAAAAAACAAAGGCAATAAATGAGTTCCCTCAACCTAAAACAGTGAAGAAAGTAAGGCAGTTTTTGGGTTTAGCAGGTTACTACAGGAAATTTATTCCTAAATTTAGTGAAATTGCTGATTCTTTAACAAGCCTCACAAGAAAAAATAAGTTATTCAAATGGACTTAGGTCTTTACAGACCTAGATATAATATTTGATGTAAAAATTGAAAAGAAACGCATTGCCATTAATTTTATTTGTTAAAAATTTATCGAAAGATAACAATTGAATTTATAAATTATGGATTTAAGTTGTATTAATTTATTCCTCACATGTTTCGATTTTCATGTTTTTATTTGACCAATAGCATCCTCTATGCTAGAGGGCGGGGGAGCAATGTGTTAAATATTCATGCACATGAATGAGGTCATATTTAAGCCATATTCGTGTTAAACAACATGGCAGGAACTAGGTTCAGCTCACTACCACAGCATTCTCCAAAACCAAATCTCACCCAAGCCACTGGAGTCTTCCACGTGGAAACAACCCAATTTAATTCTACCGGGCGTGAAATAAATAATTACGTTCCCCATCACACCTGGGTGATTCTGCTAATTAATTCAGCGGCCAATTATAAAATATCATATTATTGGAAACCTTTCATCTTAATTGAAATCCCATTGCAAAAATCTCTTCTGAGGAATAAGCTTCAATATTCCGTTTTATTAATTTGAATAATAAATGAATCTACATTTTTTATAAGCAAAAATAATGATTTTTTTATTTATTAATTAGTGTATTCTTGTATAATTTATTAAAGGTATCGCTTTTTTGATGTCCAATAAAATGCATTTTCTTCAATTTTTCGAGCAAAGGGAAAACAACACTTGAGAGAATAGAAAGATGGAATGAAGGCTAGAAATAGCATCTAAGCAAAGAAGCTTTTTATCTCCGACAATAAGGTGTTTACATGGTGCCCGGTTAGTGCACAATATGTCGATTTTAAATCATTGATAGCTCTCCCCTGTTGTATATATATTTTTAAAATTTAATTATTCAATTGTTCCCACAGAGTATGTGTGTAAGATCACAAGTAAATAGGCGCTAACTGTAAGAAGATAGGTGTCTCTTTGTTTACTATTTGGCTAATTACATCTCCCCAACACCTGGATATCTACATAAATATGAAGCCTTATTCTTAGGAAAAAGCTGTTTACCATATATTTTAGAAAATATATGTTTGCACTTAACTCTGAGTCTTATACGTTTCTCTTATATTCACAGTTGTAAATATTGAACAGAAAACAGGTATATACTCACTCGTATACAACAGAATCAAGAAATAATGATAAACAGTGTTATTACTATATAAAATAGGTGTTATACATACGTCTAATATTATATTGCCACGTGGAAAATTAGTAAAGACAAACTTCAGGATGACACTGAAAATTATTTAAAGCAGGAACAACTTATGAATGATAAACAAAAGATAAGCAATGAGGTATGTTTACGGAGTATAAAAATATAAACATAAAAATATATTCTGTTAATAAAATTATAAATACTTTGCTACATAGCTCCTTCCCTATGGGAGCTGTGACCCACAGCTTGCAAATATTGAAGTTACTGACATGGATCTGACGTGCTTCTGCCAAGGATTCCATCGAAGTCCTGGAACATTTGTCCCTAGTACCTTTGCGTCCTTTTTCTTGCGGCGTAAAGAGTGGCTTTTTCGTCGTATCGTCTATAGGGACATCGTAATCTTGGAGGGAAGTCTTGGCTTTCACACGGCGGTGGAATCCTGGAGCCAGTCTCTGAAAATGTAGATCAGAGCACCCAAGGCCTCAAGGTCTTCTCGGCTATCTTCAGTTTGTCTTCCCTAATCAACCCAGCATTTCCACCAAAATGCCACGTGGAAAATTAGGAAAGACAAACATCGGGATGACACGACAATTTATATAAGGCAAGAACAAACTATGAATGATAAATAAAAGATAAGCAAATGAGGGAAGGTTACCTGTATACTGTATAGCATCACCTATCTGAAAATAAGAAACTAAACCAATATGACTTACAGAATTTCGCGTGAGAACTGCCAATCTATATATATAAAAATGAATGTCTGTCTGTCTGTCTGTCTGTCTGTCTGTGTGTGTGTGTGTCCTCTATGGATTCAAAAACCATACATCCAATCGCCGTGAAAATTTGGGATATTATTAGGCATATCCCCGGAAAGGTTTACGAAAAATAATATCTTGAATATCTTTAATATCCTTAGAGTTATTTGCAGATTTGTAGCTTTAACTCGCAAGCACCATTGAGACGGAGATAGGCTTAGGTTTGCTGCTCCTGATGACCTTGGGTCTGCCCCACCCCGTGAGAGAATGGATTCGCCCGGCCGCCAGTACCCACCGACCAATCAGGGCAGAGTTGGTGTCACAGCTATGCCAAGTAGACAAGAAAAAAAGCCTCGCGGGAGCTTGCCCAAGATGACCTCCGGGAACTTCGTCCATCTTACATAAACGACCATGAATTTATTCAACCTTATCGAGTATTTTTCAATGGACCGGGAAAAAATGTTCACTAGATAAAACGATGATTTAGTAATGTAGAAAATTAGGAAAGACAAAATTCAGAATGACACGGCACACAGGGACCGGGAAAAAATGATCACTTTATCAGTTTCAAATTATCAAAATATATCTATTTCTTTTTATAAGTTTATAGAGAATTGTTTTAACAAATGTTCGTTAGACAGACCTTTACTCGGGTACTGATTAATATTGATTTTATTCAACTTATCGAGTATTTTTCAAGGGACCGGGAAAAAATGTTCACTTTATCGAGAGATTCGTTAGACAAACCTTTACTCGGGTAAAACACGGGCGAAGCCGGGTACATCCGCTAGTGTACTAATAAAAATGAGAAACGTCCATCCCTTACTAACCCTAGATCCATTGAATTCATCAAGAGAGAACCCATTCTCAATCAATAGGAACATAGAATCCGAAATCAATACCGAATATTAATTCAGTTGCATTCATTATAATAACACATCCTTGTTTTAATTGGAAAACACCTTCCATATAGATAATATTGTAAAGAAATAGTTATACGAAATTTCACTATAATATTTTCATTTCTAACAATTTAAATAATTATCTACAAACATATCATTTTCGTTTTTAAAAATAAAAAAGGTTGCCGTAGCTATTTATAAATAATAATAAACTCTAATGGAATATTAATTGTTTTCTCTCTTTAAAATTAAATAATGTAAAATAGTATTTTCCAGAACAAATATCAATAATTAAGCGAACCTCATAAAAGAAACTATCTAAATATTCAAAAAGTAAAAGTCAATTTTGACCTCATTGTTTTAATATAAACATCTTCAATATCAACTATTACAATATTAATATATATGTAATATTCTGCCCTACTTGCTTTCTCTATGAGAACTAAGATAACCTAGGCATGGAGTAAACATCATTATGCTAACTTGAAACCATTACGAACAACACAGTATAATATAATTTATTATAGATACCTAGCCATTATGTTATATAATGTATTAATAAGCAGCATGTTTGTCCTACTACCAGGGATTTTGAGCCCACGCCTACTAGGAGTTGACCTAACCTGACTCGACCCAGTATTTGCTATTCCTTCCACGTCCAGAAATTTGTTCTGCTGCACGAGAGCCGGCGTCACACAATTAACTATTATACCGAGTTAATTAACTAATTCCTCGAGATAATTAGTTGATTAAATCCTTAGTCACGCAAGTCGGGAAACCTCGGAGTGAGAATTAGTAAGTCCATAGAGGTTGGGCAAGAACGGCTTAGATCCATGGATTCAGAGTAACCAAGGCACGTGTAGGGGACATCGAGGAAAATGATGAGCAGCTGCGACCAAAAACAATCAGCCCAATAAGAAGAGCAACGGACGTTTGCTTAAAAACCTATTTTATCATAGGCAGTTCTCGCTTTTCTGTCTATCTAGCGAGACATAAACAAGAGCTACGTGAACTACATCTTCGGGCAAACAGCTTGTATTCACCTGCCTATGGTATATTTGGGCTATCAGTGGCATGACACGTGTTCCTGGCTGGTGGTAAGCAGCCAACATTCTTTTTGGTATCCAATTTAATATCTGAAGGGTACGAGCAGTATTCTACACGCGAAGAAGACAGATTGCAACATTTTTACGGGTAAAATAGAGTATAATGAAGTCTAATTCACATATTCATCAGCGCCTTGGCTTAACTCTGAATATTGTCAACGCTATAATATTTACATATTGGCAGTAGCTTAGTTTTCAATAGATTCGAGATAATCTGTAGCCACTCACCAACCGCTGTTGTCCAAACCTGCTGGTGAGCAAGCAGCAATCCGAGGACAACTACTTAGCTACCTCCGACTGCTGCCATCCGTCTCATTATTAAAATGCTCAGAGTTTTCAAACATATATTTATCTGAAATTCTCAGTTTTTAAACATATTCCTGTGAGAACGAAATACTTGATGAGGAAAGAGTTTCTTTATTACACAAAATTAAATCACAAGCTTTCGGGCACAATCACCCTTCTACTGGTGTAAAACGAGACAAAATTATTAGTGGCATTCTGCTATATATATATATATATACAAAAAGTAAGAAAATAAGACAGATATGTAAAATTGTGCCAGAGAAAATTAACATAATATTGGAGGATCATTCATAAAAGTTAAGCAAAGCAAGTAAATAAACGTATAAAACATTCAATACATGGGTATTACAGAAACTAAGTATGAACAACGACTGTTAAACGAAATAAAACAAAATAAAATAGAAATAAAATAAAATAAAATAAACCAAAATTGCCATTGACGTGTAAAAGTATAAGTAGGTTATGAAAACTAAATCTTTCAGGAAAGGAGGTTCCAGTGCTAAATTATCATATATTTCAGGAAGGTCTATTGCTCTATTGATGCTTTTAATTTTTTTGGTTAGTATAGCTTCCAGGACCAATCGTTGGTGTTTGTTCTTAATCTCATGATAATGGGCGGAGGGGTTATAGATATTGAATGTGTGGCCTGTGTCCCGTATGTGTTGGTAAACTAGAGAGCGGGGATCTTTCCTTTTTACCGATCTATCATGCTCCACCATTCTGGTCTTCACCATTCTCCCAGTCTCTCCGACATACTTGGCATCACACTGCTCACATGATATGGAGTAAATGGCATTGTGGGTATTAAGGGAATCAATGGTTACACTACTTCTTGCTATTGTCTGTTTTAGTTTGGTTGCCAGACTGAGTGTGTTGGAAAAATATGAGTTTACTTCTAATACTATTATTACTTCAATATTCCTGTGTGAACATTATAATAAAGCAGCTTCTCTCAACTCTACCCTACGTAGAATTAGGGGAGGAATCTTGCAAAATAATTTAACTTCTCGATTCCATCTCGAATATATTCTCAACAAACATAAGGACAAACTAGTCTCAATCTTAATTAGTTCAAATATGTATTGCCGAATTGTGGGTTGTGTATTCCTCACCTATATACCATTCTATTCATTTATCAACCTACAGGGTTAGTTAGGTCTTCTATAAATTAAGTTTAATAACAAATTTATATTTGGGGATTCATCTAGAGATACAAAATATTATTATATATTCAATGTTGAATCGTGAACTGCGCGGATTGTCATATATATATAAGTTTGTTTAAAATTTAGCAATCCATTTTGAATACCTTGATTGAATAACTTTTATTTCGTATCAAATCAATTATTAAAATTTCCAATATATCGATGAGGCAGTTTGCCTATCTTCATCAGGGAATTCAAACCTTGTAAACAAATTATCCAGGTGATGTAGCGAGGATTTTTATAATGCAAATTAATGTGGTCAAACTGTTCAATGGGAATATGATTACTTCTCTAAAATTATTTTATCAAAATACTATTGTATATATCCTATATATAACAACTTCAGTTTTACCTGGAAGGTAATAATAAAGCAAATAATCATTCTCTTCCCATAGTCTCATACGTTGGCTTTCCACTCTATCCATTATAAAAATTTCTTTCATCCATAATCTCTCCATTTTTATTACAAACGGAATTACCTCACACCATCCAGAACCCAACTGTAGCTGTAAAATTAATACAAGAAACGTCAGTAAAAACAAATTCTCGAATGTTTTCTGTAGACGTTGAATACACGTCTATCCCACATAGAGAAGCTCTCACAGAACTTTCGAATTTTACTAATAATCATTCTACAATAGACTTCCCCATTTCAAAGGAAGCCTTAATAGAACTTCTCGATCTTTCCTTCATTTACTTCAACTACAAAAATAAATAATATAAACAGGTTAAGGGTTCGCTGATGGGTAACCCTATTTTCTTTGTCCTTGCAAATATATTTATGAACCATATTGACAATAGAGTCATGGAAAAGAAACAGTTCAATATAATATTATGTAAACGATATATCGATGATGTTTTATGCATCACTGAAATCAATAGCATACCCAATGTTATACACTTCTTAAACAATTTAAAACCATTTTTAAAAATTCACCAATGAAATAGAAGAAAATGAAACTTTATCTTTCCTAAATATAAGCCTGACGAAGACCAACAATAGTATAAAAACAGATATATACCGGAAACCTACCCACACAGGATAATACCTCAATTTCAAATCATTTGGTCCCATAAACCACAAAATATCGATAATTGAAATATTATCGAAAAGAATACTCATTCACTGTTTCTAAAATATGGGAATAATTTTAAAAGAACAAAATTTATAATCCAAGGAATTCTAATACAATGATTATCTCAAACAATTTTTCAAAAAATATATATTTATATAATTATAAGCCCTTCAAAAAAACAAGTTCAGAACCCTTCGTGTACACTTCCTCACAGTTATGGAGTAGAAAGAATAGGCAGAACTCTCAAAAGATATAATATCAATAACCAAACTTGAAAAAAAAAACATTCTCCGTTACCCTACAACTAAACGGAACCCAAGACAGGAAACCCAAACTAACCTCATATACTGTATCCCAGGCAAATCATGTACATCATCTTATATTGGAAAAACTGGAAAGACATTAAAAGGGAGAATCAATCAACACAAGGTAGCCTTCAAAAGTAAAACCTATTATCAGTGTTTGTAGATCATGCAATGAAACAAGGACACATACCAGATTTTGAAAATTCCAAGATATTATACAGAAACATACAGGATAAGCACGCAATATTATTTCTGAATATCTGGGCATCTATAGAGGACAAAAATAGTATTAATAGAATAATATATATACCCCAAACATACCTACAGATAAAACAGATATAGTAATATATCAAAATATTGGAAATTAAAAAAAAAAACATTCAATCTAAAATAAGCGTTATTCATTCAAATAGCTTATTATGAAAGTTTAAAGGTTTCGTGAGAATCAGAGAAGAAACGGGGAAATCTATATATAGATTATATAGAACAAACCTTTATAACAAGAGAACAAAATTTAAAAGGAAGCAAACAGAACATTTTCCAATAAATCAATATGTTAAAACAAGGTGAAAGGTTGAATTTCTTGGTGCAAACGGAGACGATGACATAAAATAACCATTTCACACAAGGTGTCATTTCATTGTTTCAGATGTTAAGTGGATGGGACAATTGTTTTCTCTCGAAAACCTTTAAGAACACCCGCCTTTTAAGTTCTACATTAGACCGAAATCAATTATTTGTTAATAAGAAATTTAGTTGGAATATATATTTACGTTGATATTTTCATATAAATACATATAAACATAATTCAATATATTCTCTATCATTGTGAGAATAGGTTCCATTCCAAAATTGAATTTTTTCAATTACGTTTACATTATATTCACATAATAATAAAGTGCTCAAAATATGTATTTACTTCATTATATTACAAATAATCGAAATGAAAATCTACATGATTAAATAACCTTATTTAAAATTCTCTTATTCCCATATTAATAGGGAAAAATAGAACAAATGCATGGGATCAAGCTTCCTATCGGGCAAATGAAAATTGTTGAAGGCTTGCGCCATTTATTGAAATGAAATTGAGAAATTATATATTTCTAATTATTGCAAAGTATTGGCCAAAAATAAAGAAATTCTTAACACGAACTCCTTTCAGACTTTTGACTCTCGTAAATGTCCTAATAATAAAAATCAACAATTTATATATTCAGATAGATGGCGCAAACCAGCTCATTGAACAGGAGATGCTTTATGTTTTAGAAAGAAATAATTTTATGTAAGGAAATTCTATTTCTTATAAATTTGAATAGGGACTATGAATTTATAGATATGTGTGTTTATCTGGGGTAATAAGAAAACCCTTACTTTATATCAGCTGTTGTGGAATCCCTCTAGAACACGCTAACCTATAGAGCTAGAGGGCAGAACCGAACAGTACATCCATCAGAGCCGAGTAATGGCCTCCTGGGTGAAATTAGACGCAGCCGACGCATACAAAAATCCAATTTAACACAATTTATCGTCTCGTATTAATTCCCAGAAACATCCTTCTTGCGCAATTTAAAATATCGTTTGGGTTTCCCTCAGAGAAATGGTTTACCTTCTGACCGTCTTGTAGAATTTTCTCAGAAAATACATCTTGCCCCAGGTTTGATCGTCTAAGGATATATACATACCTCTGTTGTTTAAAATACTCTTCTTAATGGTAGAAGAATTACTGTATGCCGTTTTCTCACTTGTACCCGGTGAATGATTCGGGATTAATTTATTCAAAACAGTTTACAAGGCATATTAAATATAAGTCTTTTCGCTATAACACCCATTTAGAAAAATAACAATCCAGTGATTTACATTTTAAATAATATGAATATTTAAAATGTTTTGTAACATATAAAATCTTAAGAAATGAAAATATTTAGTCGCGAATGTTTCTGCTATTAAAAATATTGTGAGCGCATTGCTCATCAGTGGTGAATCCTCCAGAGGTTTCGCCAATTTAATCCACGATACCGCTTTTTAGAACTCTAATACTGTATTGGATCTTTCTGCTTATATTGTTACACTGAAGGATTGAATCTCAGAAATGGTATTCAAGCCAACTATGGACATAAGCTTTTAAAACAGTATAATTACATTCAAATATTTGCATCGAGCAATGCTCTTCCGCAAACAATAAGGACAAGTTAAGTATAAAATAATATAAAGCAATAACGCGCCATCTATATATAGTAACATTCAGTTCGCGTATAAATGTTTTCATTTGCTATATTAAAATGGCGCGTTATTGCTCTACGTATAATTATAACTGAAATTTAAAATGTATTCTTATTTTTCTTAGTAAATGGGAGTTACGCTGGAAGGCAATATGTATTTTACTAATGGATTCGACGGATGGTTTAAAATAACAAAGTGCTATGTTTCGCTCAGCGAGCAGAGTTAAAGGAATTTCAATTAATTTTTTGAATGAAATAGTAATGAAGTATAAATAAGATAGTTTCACGATAAATATTTCTATTGTTTCAAGTTTGATGCTATATATAAACACTCCAAATATGTAAAATAATAAAGTAGAACTCAAATAATTCCAACGTCTTCAATTCTAATATTTATCTTGGCCCCTAGAATTTCCTATAAATCGAATTTACATTTTATTACGAATTTTTGGATAATTAGAAATTTTTCTTCAGTACCTTGGAGTTTGAATTATCCAAGTTCCACTGTATTAATAATATATATATATATATATATTATATAATTAAAAAAAAGAGAGATTTTCCGTTGTATTTTTAATCATGTTGAGGATTATGGTAATGCAGTCGTGGCAAAAATATTTAAAAGAGTTTTGATTAGTAAATTCTTTAATTATGCTTAAAGACTATATAAAAAAACATAATTTGATTAAAGTACTGCCTGGCTTAAGGCGAGTAGAACAAGGAAAACAAAAGATTATTTACATAATGTACAAAAGATTTAAGCCTGCCAACGGGAAACAACAACAATGAGTTTTTATAAGGAAAGCCCCGACATTTGGTGGTAGATTTAAACATATTTGAATCTATGAAATATATTTTTTTTAACTAAAATAATATTTTAATATACCATATATATATATTATTTTTCGCCAGGGCGCACTATGAGTACAGACTTGTTTACGAGAAAGCTATATTTCTTCTAGTTGTTAATTTGATATAAATGTTATCTTAATTCTGGTCACAAATATGGTGTTTCAATCCACTACGGTAAACGACATCTGAAGGTGGAGAAGAAAGTAGAACAAACAACTTACCATTTTTTTTAATTAAATAAGATAGCGAGCTCCCTCTTCTTCTGGTGTAGATATTTCCAGCCGCCCTCTCTAGATCTCAATGCCACTAATTTCTCGTTATTAAAAACAATTTATATTTTTATAAACACAGACTGAAGATAATTGTGTCAAATTCTCTTATTTTCCAGACCTATATATATAATTTTCTTGAACTCACTCCAGAGAGGTCAGTTCGATTCTGAAAATATATTGACTTGGATAATTTTCGAAATACACTTTTGAAATATTAATTTATTGGAAATTTTCAATATATTTGATACATCGATTGATGTTTACTCAATATAAAAAGGGTATCTAAGGCAACTTAAAAAAATTCCTAATCAATCGCAATAGAAATATTTCGCTATTCTGAGGAGTAATAATGGTACGGAATCTTTATACTTGACCTGGATAAAGTTTTGCTACTTCGATAGGTTAGTTATATTGCTTCCATACCATACTTGAGGATATCAACCAAGATATCAGATACTTTCTGTGTCTTGTAGTTCTTAAAATTGTTCTCTATAACCACGCTCTAACATGGATCGATGACGTTTGATAACCAGAAGTTAAAAGGCTATATATTTCCTGGCCTATCATGATAATCGAAATTCTCACTATAGAATAGTAGAGATATAATTTAAGGGAATACGTCGCTGTGGGTGTAATTATAAAAATGTATCTCGTGCTTCATTAGTCAATGGCTCATTGGATATATTTTTTAGAATGTGAGCAAATAGTTATCCTTCGTTCTGACGCCCACTTCCAGGGTCGAAAATAAATTAATGTGCGAAACGTCAACATCCTGTTCTTACACTTCTTCTTCGATTAAAAACATCAGATATATTTAGAGAGGTAGGCTTTGAAATATAGTCGACCTGGAATTGGTGAAGGGGAAATACAAGTAAGCCAGGATTTCTTGACAAGAAGATGTTCGTGAGGGAGAAAAGTACAGGAAAGATATGGTGTCGATACGCGTAGCCTTTATAAGATTAGTGGAGAATTTTTCTCAAGAGGTGTATAGAGATATGTCTACCGGAAAGAACTTGTGCTTGAACCAGGTATCCTAGAATCCCGAAACTAAGTGCTATCTGTGAAACAAAAGAATAAATCAGCCAGTTGAACATGCTAGAGGCGTCAGTTGATTAACTAGTAGATTTCTCTCTCCCTTTTTACATATTTGCGTGGAGGTTTTCATTGATTATTCATTAACATAAACCAGACACCAAATATATGGCATACTCGGAAATTTATTCAAACAATCAAGAAGGTATAATATAGAGACCTTCACATCCTCATGTTAATATTTTTATTCCTGCGTTTCAAATATAACATTAATTAGTTATATGAAAGTGTTGCACATTTTTCTAGATTCACATGAAGCAATGATTGCTTTCAATTTATTATATAATATTTTTCATCTGAGATTGCCAATTCAAGGTGTTATAAAGTTTCACATTATACATTTTCATTCACATTATTAATATTCTAGCCACCCCTTTGAAATATAACTTTATGATACGAGTATATTGATAGTGAGCAATAATTACCCATAAATTATTTGAAAAGTGAAGCATAAAATACCCGTGATACTCCTGTGGAAGGACTGACAGGCCCGAAAGCTAGAGAATAGAAATTTGAGCAAGAAACTTAGCCCTGGATACTTTATTTTCTTTATAATAAAATTCAGGCAAAAAGCTTTTTCAATTTTGGTTTTGCAAGCTTTCGAGAAAATGTCTGCTCTTCAACGGACAAATACTTTTATGTAGAATATCAAAATTATCTTTATACAAAATTATTTTTGTATAAGGAACATTTTGATACGGTAACTAAAAGTATTTGCCCGTTGAAGAAAATAAATTTGCTCGAAAGTTTGCAAAACCAAAATTAAAAGAAAATATTTACCTAAATTATATTATTTCCTTTTCAAATATATTGAATGAAATATGCTTTCTATTTATTTATTTATTTATTTATTTATTGTTACAAAAAGCGCAAAGTCCAAAGGACTATTGTGCTGTGCCAGTATTATTTACATATATATGATTAATCATTTACACAATGGATTAGTAGTGTTTGTAAATTATTGTACAAATAGTTTTAAACTTAACAAAGTTCTCATAATATGGAGTATATACGCAAAGAGAAATTGGTAATGTTTCAAAGTATCTGCATACAATTTGATTAGTCAGAGGGCAAGTTAAAAGAAGATGCTCTGGTGATTCTGGCTTTCTAATAAAGACACATGTTTACAAACTAAGTTAATTTCCTCTATTCGAACCGCATCAGTTAGATTTTGAGTTTGAATATTTTAGGTGTTTTTTTTACACTTTACTTTGCTCGTGGCTTAGGCGATGCTTCGACCTGCTCATAGGTGTAACAATCAAATTTATAATATATTTAATGTGTTTAAATATGACTTCTTATTTATACACATTATTGATCCATTCCTCAGAATAATTCTGAGTCTCGAAAGATTGATTATCTGGTGACAGTGGAGTGGGTTAGGATATAAATATAGAGATTAAAGATATAATTTAAAAGATAGAAATATATATACTATTTTATCACATAGTAACTGTTGAAAGTGACAATTCCGGGATATTTCTACGATAAAATACTCTAGTGATTTGCAGTGTTGTAGTGTTGCACATTTTTCTAGATTCACATGAAGCAATGATTGCTTTCAATTTATTATATAATATTTTTCATCTGAGATTGCCAATTCAAGGTGTTATAAAGTTTCACATTATACATTTTCATTCACATTATTAATATTCTAGCCACCCCTTTGAAATATAACTTGTTGTTGACTAGCGGTTATTGGATAGGTAAGGCCGCTGATAGGCGCGAGCTGCTAGAGTGTATATAATTTTATCTAGTTCAATTTCTTTAATCTCTTGTCCTCCTTGTTGTTTATAAATACCTCTGTGTTATAAAGGATCTTTGTAATTATCAGCTTTCTTTCTCTTCTGCGAATCTATAATTTTTCCCAACAGTAACACTATAGTATAAATACATTCCCTCTCAATATCTGAAATATTGTAAATTTCAATCCATAGATCATTAATATAATCATCTTTATTTTTAAAATTCAGTTATATCTGAAAACAAAGTTCTAAATAATCAACTTTAAAAATTACCTCTCTCTGAGGTAATTTCTTCAGTCAAAATATCTTAAAGATATTGACTCTGTTAGTACGTATATATTCAACCATCATTTAGATAAATACATGCCTTTATAATTATATATAAAACATATTTTATAACAATAAATATTTATAAATAATGCTGTATAAATACAAAGCTAATACATAAATGTTCATTTAAATTTGTAAAGTTTACAAATCCTATGCAGAAAAACGTATCACAACAAAGATAAAATTGTGCTATAAAGAATAATTCAGTGTGGCCTTAGGTGATCAAGACAAGATCAACTTGCTATTAAGGGCCTTTGCAAAGTGAATCAGTGGAATCATACGGTGTACCAAAGTGTTTGCAGATAACCGAAAAATCACGATGACGATTGTTATATCTGTGTCTGCAAAACACAGGCCTTAATAGGAAAAAGAATCAGACTAACTTTTATCGCGATATACCATCAGTTAGGTTACCCATTTATCACGACCTCGAGAATCTCATACAGATTCCTAAAACGTTTCAAGAATCTTATTTCGCAAAGGGTGATAACATCATACAACATTTATAAATAAGTGTCAATTTGAATATCCTGAATTATTTCATATGAAAGTGGCGCATTCCACATTTATTTTATCTCTCTATATATTATATAGGTGTGTGTACCTTTTGTGTTGTAAATATAACCTATCTATTCTGTCTATGGAATTATCTAAGCACCTAATGTAACATATCACTTTGAGTGTAGTAATTTGTTGTTGTTTGGCTAGCTGCTAAATATGTTCTCAACCAGAAGTGGCAGCATTTTTTAAAATGGCTTTTTATCTCTCAGTCTTTCTGGCGAAGGGTCCAAGAAGACCCTCTCCTGGTCTGGAAGAGAACCCTATCAAGATGGTGGAGCCTTCCTTCTCCTAAATCACTTTGCAATCAAATTACTTTTAATTTTTTTCTAAATTTATAATAGACTAGATGTCAATAAAAGGTGTTTCAATCTCAACATCTCTCTCTCTCTCTTTCTACATGTTGTTCGGTGGTACAACTACTACAATAGGAACGATACCGAGAAGATTAGCATGGCTCCTGCGCTAGGATGACACGCAGAATGGTGAAGCGTTCTATCTTTCAGGCATCATTAAATTATCAGTTAGGGATATGGAACTATCAAGAGAAGCATCATATTTGTAAATAATATTTAATAATCCAAATATATAAAATTTTGTTTTATGATGCACAATTATTTTGCTATGAAATTCCATCTCATATATTAAAACAATCCACCTGTGAATTTTAAAAGGAATTAGAAATAAATATTTTAGATTGAGATATATATGATTAGTGAAAGTATGTGTGTATCCTGTGAAATATATATATAATGACATAGTTATTAATGTAAAAAATATATATATGCACATATGTTATATAATACTGTTTGTTTATTTCTTCATTTACACTATCTTTGGACTTGTTCATTTATAAAGTAATAAATTTAATGTTATTACTTTATCTTCCAACAAATGAATTTCATGGTTGATTTCTTTATTTCCATAACTTGAGAAATTGAGCTTTAAAATAATGTTATACCACATTATTCAGCACAAAAAAGTGAACTCAAAATTGTTCTGTTTATTTGAAGGAGATATTTTTTTCATTCTGTGTACCGGTGTAATTCCACGCCAAATATATTTTTAAATCGAATAAAACCCTACGTCTTTGGGATTCGGTTAAATTTTACCTTTGAAGTAATTTTAAATTCACGATAACTTTTTATATATAAGGGTCTTTATCAATTAGAGTTTCTAAAATATATTTTAAAAATTTACTATTATAGCTCAATATAGATGATATTTATTTTAACTATTACAATTATCGAATAAAGAGAGGGTTAGGAAGTCACACAAAGGTTACTTTTTATAGTCGCTTTATTTATTCATCGCCTTTTCAGTGATACGCTAACCTATGCACGGTGGATTCTGTCGCCACTGGACATGTGTCGGACCTGGAGGCTTTTGGTTTCTGCGCTGCCTGGAGTATAGGAGCTCCATCTATGATTCCTTCCTGTGGTGAATCTGTATAAGACCGGTGGTCTCAATAAAGCTGCATGTCTGTATCCATATTGTAGAGTAAAATATTTTCACACTTTGGCATCACTGCGATGAGAAATTAACGAGCGTAAAAAGAGCCCGTTGTTAAGCAAACAATGATGCATCATTTATTGTCCATGAGCGGATGTAAATATTTATCATTTGTATTTACAGTTATATTGGATTCGGAAAAAACCTCAACAGCCTGCAAAGCCCTCTGCATAAAAACATACCTATGTTTAAAGATCTGTGCCTGTTTGCATTTCGACAAAATAAATTTAACATCCTCTCAAATCATTGAATTTCTTAGCACTCTTTAAACAACGTACTTGGTACTCTTCAAAATGACTTCTATAAATGTAAAAAGGTTAGTGGATCGTGTTCACTTTGATGAAATAAGATCATCAAGATGACAGATGCTTGGAGTAAAGACAATCAGTAAATGTGAATAATATTAAAATAATATTAAGAATCCATCATCTAATATATGTTTAATAATTGACTAATAATTTTTGTTGTCAAAATTAAAGATGCACAATTTGTATGTTTATGGGTTTACTGATCAAATATATTTAGAAAATATTTAGAATTTAGACAGAAAAATGCGAATTACGGATGCGTATAAATAATACTGTAAACCTTTTGCTGTGGAAGACTTAAGAAAATTGCGGAGTACTGACACGGAAATCGATACCAATTCGCGGAGTACTGAAACACAGTTGATAACAACTAGCGGAGATCTAACACACAAGTCGATATCAATTCGCGGAGAGCTCACAAACACTTCGATGCCAATTCGTGGAGAGCTGACACACACAAGTCGATACCAATTCGCGGAGTACTGAAACACAGTTGATAACAACTAGCGGAGATCTGACACACCCAAGTCGATACCAATTTGCGGAGAGCTCACAAACACTTCGATGCCAATTCGTGGAGAGCTGACACACACAAGTCGATACCAATTCGCGGAGAGCTGACACACACAAGTCGATACCAATTCGCGGAGAGCTGACACACACGAGTCGATACCAATTCGCGGAGAGCTGACACACACGAGTCGAATTTAATTTGCGGAGAGATGACACACACAAGTCGATGCCAATTCGTGGAGAGCTGACACACACAAGTCGATACCAATTCGCGGAGAGCTGACACACACGAGTCGAATCTAAATTGCGGAGAGCTTACACACACAAGTCGATACCAATTCGCGGAGAGCTGACACACAAGTCAATACCAATTCGAGGAGAAATGACACACACGAGTCGACACCAATTCGCGGAGAACTGACACACACGAGTCGACACCAATTCGCAGAGAGCTGACACACACGAGTCGACACCAATTCGCGGAGAGCCTGACACACACGAGTCAATACCAATTCAGGGAGATCTGACACACAGGACTCGAATTTAAATTGCGGAGAGCTGACACACACAAGTCGATACCAATTCGCAGAGTGCTGACACACACGAGTCGACACCAATTCGCGGAGAGCTGACACACACGAGTCAATACCAATTCAGGGAGATCTGACACACAGGAGTCGAATTTAAATTGCGGAGAGCTGACACACAAAAGTCGATACCAATTCGCGGAGTGCTGACAAACACAAATTAATAACAATTCGCGGAGAGCTGACACACACAAATTAATAACAATTCGCGGAGTGCTGACAAACACAAATTAATAACAATTCGCGGAGAGCTGACACACACAAATTAATAACAATTCGCGGAGAGCTGACACACACAAGTCGATACCAATTCGCGGAGAGCTCACAAAGACTTCGATGCCAATTCGTGGAGAGCTGACACACACAAGTCGATGCCAATTCGTGGAGAGCTGACACACACAAGTCGATACCAATTCGCGGAGAGCTGACACACACAAGTCGATACCAATTCGCGGAGAGCTGACACACACAAGTCAATACCAATTCGGGGAGAAATGACACACACGAGTCGACACCAATTCGCGGAGAGCTGACACACACGAGTCGACACCAATTCGCGGAGAGCTGACACACACAAATCAATACCAATTCGCGGAGAAATGACACACACGAGTCGACACCAATTCGCGGAGAGCTGACACACATGAGTCGATACCAATTTGCGGAGAGCTGACACACACGAGTCGACACCAATTCGCAGAGAGCTGACACACACGAGTCGACACCAATTCGCGGAGAAATGACACACACGAGTCGACACCAATTCGCGGAGAAATGACACACACGAGTCGACACCAATTCGCAGAGAGCTGACACACACGAGTCGACACCAATTCGCGGAGAGCTGAGACACACGAGTCAATACCAATTCAGGGAGATCTGACACACAGGAGTCGAATTTAAATTGCGGAGAGCTGACACACAAAAGTCGATACCAATTCGCGGAGTGCTGACAAACACAAATTAATAACAATTCGCGGAGAGCTGACACACACAAATTAATAACAATTCGCGGAGAGCTGACACACACAAGTCGATACCAATTCGCGGAGTGCTGACAAACACAAATTAATAACAATTCGCGGAGAGCAGAAACACAAAATTAATAACAATTCGCGGAGAGCTGACACACACAAATTAATAACAATTCGCGGAGAGCTGACACACACAAGTCGATACCAATTCGCGAAGAGCTGACACACACAAGTCGATACAAATTCGCGGAGAGCTGACACACACAGGTCGATACAAATTCGCGGAGAGCTGAAACACACAAGTCGAATTTAATTCGCGGAGAGCTGACACACACAAGTCGATACCAATTCGCGGATAGCTGACACACACAAGTCGACACCAATTCGCGGAGAGCTGACACCCACAAGTCGACACCAATTCGCGGAGAGATGACACCCACAAGTCGATACCAATTCGCGGAGAGCTGACACACACAGGTCGATACCAATTCGAGGAGAGCTGACACACACGAGTCGATTCCAATTCGCGGAGAGCCACATTCCCTATAAGGCCACCAATTATTATAAAGATCGTTTTTATAATATTCTCACAATGAAACACCTCCTCCTCGTAGCTGCCATAGTTATAAAAATATTTCCCAGACATACTTTGAGACTTTCCTGCACATCACTTGTATGTCTCAAGAAAACCCCCAATGTGATGGCTCTCTACCATTCAGACAAACATCTAGGGCCGAGATGGGACCTGAACATTCCATTACGTCGTTGGAATCACGCGGCGGGCCTGGAGAAACTAAGCATCCAGGAAAGGTGATTTATAGAGAGGAAAAACTTCATTTCTTTTTTCCCAAATTAAAAATTTGTTTAGAATTTTGCAAAAAAATCTTTCTTCGCTTTGTTTAAAAATTGAATTGTTTTTTTTTTTTTCCGGTTGTCACACGCAGACTGTTGTCGTTGTGGAAGTTTAATTTTTAAACATTCCATAAAGTGGTACTTATTTCTCAAATTGAATTTCAAAATAGGTAAAATTTTCATTTTTATTTGAATTTGATTTTAAAAAAGCAAATGGAAAATCTTGTGCCACTCAAATATTTGTTTTCTTTCCTCAGGTTGAAAATAATTATTCGAAAATGTGTTGTGTCTGCATACTTTGAAATGAAAAGTTTCAAGATAAGTGTTTAAAAATTTAGAGAAAATATTTTATGACCACACAAACACACACAAACAAATACAACCATATATTTACAATAGATTCAGATTTCCTCAAGTGAATATATATACCAATTGAAAATATAATATTCAAATCTAAAATGTCATTCAGTTGTTAATGAATATTCGAATTTTGATTGTATCTACATTTCTTTCGAATGGAAAAAAATTGTAACTGTTGACAAGTATACCAAAAACGGCTTCTCTTTCAATTCGAGATAATTTCGGTTCCAAAAACTCGAGGAATGTTGAAAAGATTAGAACATTTCCTTCTTACGCAAACTCCGAAAATAAATATGTAGATGATAAATCAGACATCACTTCTCCAAATAATTATGTTCGAGATAGAAATATTTAAAAATTACTGTTATAACCACTCTTTATTTAGGGATGATGCAAGTCAAGCAAATGTTGGATGCTGAATTTTAATAATTCTATGTGGTGAAGACTCCGAATATTTGAAAATATATAAAGCTGTTTCAAGTAGTAATAAAACTCCGCCTTTGCCGGTCCCAAGCCCGGATGAAAAAGGAGGAGGGGGAGCAGTAACAAGCTCACTAAAAAACCTGGGTTCAGCTGGCCCGGCTGATAGTACCCTGTTAGGGCTCCTAATCCAGGGATACAGGATGAGCAGCGTTTGTACTTCATGTTAGGAGCGGTTGCACATGGCGTCTGTTCCTCATGTCAGAGGCGGCCATTTCTTTTGGAGCTAAGTCGGCCTGCCACTGAGTAGTGCTCCCAGTCTTAATGACAAAGGCAGACGCATTCTACTTCACACAGTCATGATGGTTGTCAAACAAGCTTGATACCCTAATATGATTGAGTGGAGATAAGTAAGTAGAAGAAGAGGTAGTAATGAAATCGGGTCAAAGTAATTTATCTTCTATTTAAAATGAATAATCAGTTTGTTCCGTAAAAATATAAAAGTGAGCCAAGTATTGTATAAAATGAAAATGAGAAATTACTTTTTAATGTGTCTTTCCATGTGTTTTTGACTATAATTTAATATTCATTTTAGAAAAATATAGTTCCGCTCAAATTTTAAGAAAACTGCTAATTATTTCTGCAACTCATTATTTTGTGACAATGCCCTTAGCTGGAATTTTAAAATCTTGATTGCACAATGCATTCATTCACTGATTATTTGCAATAGGTATCAATTTGGTCATCATATTGTAGTGATGAAAAAAAAAGCAAGTCGTATGAAAATCAAAATCAATTTAATAAGCGAGATAGGTTTAACTAACCTTTCTCTACAAACAAAAGATAGTTTTTCTATCTCTCTACCTAATTTACATATATTGTATTTTTACAATAAACAAATGACAATGGATATATTTACATGAAGTCGGCTTATGCTACACTACTCCCTCTCCCATGAGAAGCTGTTCTACAGCTTTATCTCAGTTCCTCCTCTTCTCCAGACGTAGAGTTATCTACACTCGACGAATCTTCCTGTCTTGAAGGGTCATAGTACGGCTTCATCCTGAGGATATGGACGATGTCGCGCTTCTTTTGTCTTCTACCTTGTTCACAGACTGCTTCGACCTCGTAGGTCACGTCCGATATTTTCTTTGTAACCCTGAAGGGACCGAAGTATCGTCTTAGGAGTTTTTCAGAAAATCCAACACGTCGAATAGGAATGAAAATCCAGACCAGGTCTCCTGGTTCGTAGATCTTTCCTGTATGTCGAGCGTCGTAGTTAGTTTTGTTCGTCTCTTGAGCCTTGAAGATGTGATGACGGGCTATTTGTCTTGCCTCTTCGGCTCTTGTTCCCAAATTCTGAATGAATTCCTCTCCCTCGGGCGAGCTACTGTAGGGGAAGATAGTGTCGAGGGTCGTCTCGGCCTCCCTTCCATGGATCAGGAAGAATGGCGTGAAGCCAGTCGATTCTTGTTTGGCCGTATTGTAGGCAAACGTGATAAAGGGCAACATCTCGTCCCAGTTCTTCTGGTCAAGGTCCATATACATCGATAGCATGTCGGCAATTGTTCGGTTTAATCTTTCTGTTAAGCCGTTGGTTTGGGGATGGTACGCAGTTGTTGTCTTCTTTTTGATGCCACATTTATTAGTCAGCTCCTGAAGGAGTTTTGATTGGAAATTTCGACCTCGATCCATTACTATTTCTCGTGGGGCTCCATGTTTAAGTATGACATCTTCTAAAAGAAATTTCGCGATTTTCTGGGCTTCACCTGATCTTAGACTTTGTGTTACGGCGTATTTAGTGAGGTAGTCGGTACAAACGACTATCCATTTCTTCTTTCCTTGAGATATGGGGAAGCGTCCCAATAAATCTATCCCGACCTTTTGGAAGGGGCTATCCGGAGGCGGAATGGGCTTCAGATAGCCAGGGGGCAATTGAGGTACACCTTTACGACGCTGGCAGTCCTGACAATGGCCCACGTACCTCTTCACACTTCTGTACAGCCCTGGCCAGTAGAACCTTCTCTTGACTCTGTCGTAGGTTTTAGCGAAACCCAGATGTCCAGCGGTAGGTGCGTCATGCAGGTCGCTCAGGATTTCCATTCGAAGGTGCCTTGGGACCACCAATAGTAAAGGTTGTCCGGTCGGGTCATAATTTTTTCTATATAGAATCCCTTCGACAATTTTGAACTTGTTGTCTTGCTTGGTAAGTGAAGGCTGAGATATATTTCTGATTATTTCAGCAATGTAAGGATCATTTTCCTGTTCTCTACCGATGTCGCTTAAAAGGAATAATGTGGGAATATCATCATTAAAATTCTCCTCGGTATGTTTCAGGGGATTTCTCGATAGGCCGTCAGCGTCTTGGTGCATTCTCCCAGTCTTGTAGACAATGGAGACGTCATACTCCTGTAGCCTCAGCGCCCACCTCGCCAATCTGCCTGCAGGATCTTTCAAGTTGGTCAACCAACATAAGGAATGGTGGTCGGTTACAACTCTAAAGTGACGTCCGAACAAATAAGGCCTAAATTTTCCAATCGCCCATATTATGGCCAGGCATTCTCTCTCTGTTGTTGAATAATTTTGTTCGGCTTTTAAAAGGGTGCGCGAAGCATAAGCGATTACCCTTTCATCACTCCCTTGTTTTTGCACAAGCACGGCACCTATTCCATATCCACTGGCATCAGTATGTAGTTCAGTCGGAGCGTCATCATCAAAATGTCCCAACACTGGTTCTGATGTCAAAGCAGTCTTTAATTTCCGAAACGCTCCCTCTTGGGCTGTGTTCCACTCGAACTTTGTCCCCTTAGAAAGCAGTGCGTTAAGGGGGCGTGCGATATCCGCATAGTTCCTAACGAAGCGTCTATAATAAGATGATAAACCAAGGAAGCTTCTTACCTGCTGCAAGTTATTAGGGGCTGGGAATTCAGTGATTGCTTTAATCTTCTCTTCGTCTGGCCGGATCCCATTCTGGTCTACCTGATGCCCAAGGATCTTGATTTTACTGGCACCAAAAGAGCACTTGCTGGGATTTAGCCTTAGTCCAACCTTCTTGAAACAATTCAAAACCGCCTCTATTCTTGTTAGATGGTCCGAAAAATTATCTGCGAACACAACGACATCGTCCAGATAGCACAAACATATTGTCCACCGTAGGCCCTTCAGGAGACCATCCATCATCCTTTCGAACGTGGCGGGGGCGTTACACAGCCCGAAAGGCATGACCTTAAATTCAAAAAGGCCATCTGGAGTGATAAAGGCAGTTTTTTCACGATCGGCTTCATCAACGCTAATCTGCCAATATCCCGACTTTAGATCCAGCGTGGAATATATCTTCGCCCCTTTTAAACAATCAAGAGCGTCGTCAACTCGTGGCAAAGGATAAACGTCCTTTTTTGTCACTTTATTTAAACCTCGATAATCCACACAAAAGCGTACCGATCCATCTCTTTTTCTTACCAAAACGACCGGTGAGGCCCAAGGACTTTCCGAGGGTTGGACGACTCCAATTTCCATCATTCTGTCAACTTCTTCCTGAATAATTTTCCTTTCAGAAGGTGAAACCCGATATGGCCTCCTTTTTAATGGTCTGGCGTCGCCTGTAGTTATCTTATGCTTAGTGATGAGTTCAGATGGACTTTTGGTGATCGGATTGAATAATTCCGAAAATATTTCCAGAAATTCCAAAAGTTCGATCTTGTAACTCGGAGGAAGCTCGGGGGAGATACATGATGAGATATTTTCCATTCCCACAGGCCGCTCAGCATTATCGATATTAGTAAGATTTTCTATTGGACCTTCTAACTTACTCATCTTGTAGGTTGACTCAACGCCTTTAGACACACAGTTTTCGTTAGCTTCCACGATTGGGCAAACTTCTTGCGGCTGGATTTTAATAAACTGAGCTAGGCACATTCCAGAAGGGACTGGTATTTGATTTTTGCTAAAATTAGTCACCCAAATATTGGCCTGGCCATGCCATATGGTGACGCAAGAGGAGGGAATAAAAAGCTCTTTTTCCAAAAGAAGTTTCCTCGAACCCTCAATGACACAATTCTTAATTCCTGCCACGCTGGCTGTCCGGGCATCTACCCTCTTGATGGATTTTGGAGGAATAATGTCGTCCGATGCTAAGTAAAGCCTTTCCACGGATGGGTCCTCATTCGGCATTTCTGAAAAAGAAATTTCAGATTGACCACAGTCAATAATGGCACTTGACGACTCGAGGAAATCCCAGCCCAAGATGACATCGTGGCTGCAACTGGGAAGGACGAGAAACTCGGCAGTCCGCTGGAATTCATTTATTCCTACTCTCAGGAGACATTTTCCAAGTGGGGAAACAAAACGATTGTTTGCGACTTTTAAAGTTATATTGGTGTTCTTAATCATTACAACCTTTAGTAACTCTCTGAAGTTAGCTGAGATAACAGAGTATGACGCCCCTGTGTCAATTAGCGCCTCGACATGACGTCCATTTATTTTTATACAAATATAGTTTTCGTCTAAGTCAGCTCGCGTCTGTGGAGGTTTTAAGCAACGTCCGACCTTACCTCCCTTACAGGTCGTGTTTCCTAGTTTCCCTGTACCTTTCTGTGGGGAGAACGGCTGGGGATCCG
This sequence comes from Cordylochernes scorpioides, assembly GCA_030710605.1. Classification (NCBI taxonomy): domain Eukaryota; kingdom Metazoa; phylum Arthropoda; class Arachnida; order Pseudoscorpiones; family Chernetidae; genus Cordylochernes; species Cordylochernes scorpioides. The sequence goes on along the minus strand of CP092864.1, from coordinate 113,896,426 downwards.
GACTGGCGATCTAGATTGGTATCGTCCTGTCGTTGATCTCCCTCGTCCTGGGTAGGGAGAGGAGCTTCTAGGTAAATTACGGCGGAAAGAGTTGCTTCGTTCAAAATCATCCAATTTCGGCGTTATAAAGTCTGACATATAGATAGGTCCAGGTCTTCGACGATTATAATAACTGTCCTGGATTATACTTGGTTCTCTTTCTTGGTAGTTACGGCGTCTTTCCCAACAATGTTTCGCGACGTGTCCTGGCCGATTACAATAGAAACAGATCGGGATGTTATCTTCCGTTCGGAACTGGTCTGTTTTTCTGCTCTTTGTCGCTTCACCCTTATATTGTTTGTCACGGCGAAAATTCTGGTAAGCCTTCCTGGAATGGACCACAGGTGCTTTTCCAATCGGCGACAAGGATTGTTCTGCTCGCTGCAAAACCTTTTCTTCTAAAGATTTTGAAGAAATGGAATTCGCTTGTTCCTTTGGAATTAATAAGAGCTCTTCCTTGACAATCTCTCTGATCAGATCCTTTAAAGTGTAACCCGCCTCATCATTTTTAATTGTGGCAACGGAGGGAATCCTCTCGAACCTCACACTACTGATTCTCTTTTTATTGAGTTTCTCAATCCGACGGCAGTGGTTGGTGAAGTCCACAGTTGTAGCTACCTCAATTGTGAGGAGGATCCGGTAAATGTCGTCAGCAACTCCCTTCATGAGGTGGCCTACCCTGTCTTCTTCAGACATGTTTGGGTTTAGCTGGCGGCATAGGTTCAGCACATCCTGAATATAGAATTCTATGGACTCGTCAGGCTTTTGTGCTCTTACTTTTAGCGCTGACTCAATTTTTCTGGAGTAATCCTCTTTGTCACCAAACATTTCTGAAAATTTTTCTTTAAAAATAGCCCAAGATGTAAGGTCATCCTCAGTGTTATCAAACCAACATTTAGCTGTCCCCTCCAAAAAGAAGACAACGTTGGCCAAACACATTGTTTCGTCCCAACCATTATGAAGAGCAACACGGTTGAAATCTTTTAACCATAGGTGGGCAATTTCAGTGGCCTTACCTGAAAAAGTAGGAGGGCTTCTTGGGTGTTGAAGACATGTGAAAGTGGTAGCTTGCACACGTGGCTTTTCTTCTACTTCACTCATACCGATGTCGAGCGGCGGCAAGCTTTGCAAACGTCGACTTCTTCTCAAAACGCCGTCCAGATTAAATTATCTTGTCGGAATCGTACCCGGCTTCTCCACCAAATGTAGTGATGAAATAAATAGCAAGTCGTATGAAAATCAAAATCAATTTAATAAGCGAGATAGGTTTAACTAACCTTTCTCTACAAACAAAAGATAGTTTTTCTATCTCTCTACCTAATTTACATATATTGTATTTTTACAATAAACAAATGACAATGGATATATTTACATGAAGTCGGCTTATGCTACAATATCTTCCAGAATGCAATTTTACAACTTATATATTATTAGTTAGAAACCACTTATTAATATTTGAAGTTAATTCCATCAATCTTAGGTATGGTATTGGATTAAATCGGTGTGGTTTAATGAACCAATAAAAATATTAAAAACATTTTTAAATCATAAATATTATCGTGACGTGTCAATCAACTATGCTAAATTAAAAACAATTGCCACGTGGAAAATTAGTGAAGATAAACATCAGGGTGACACTCTCTCTTTCTCTCTCTCGGTCGTCTGGCCACGCGGGGGATAGATATTGAGGAAATGGAGATTTGTAACCCCTATAGGGTGTTGGCTGAAAGCCAAAAGAATGGGCTGCAAGCTCATATAAATAACATCAAACACGGCCAAGTTTCCGCCGAGAAATCGACAAAATATTCTGAAATGACTGAAAGTCATTCAG
>CP092864.1:113876813-113894456 GCA_030710605.1 Cordylochernes scorpioides | reverse complement strand
AATTAACTAATGGCAAAAATGTAAATACCAAACCGGCGGCGGACATGCAAATTTTTGCCGCAATTGGGCTGATTGCCCGGAACAGGAAGACCAGCTTATCGAAAGATGAGATGTGATCTTCATAAATTGAGCGGCTCCAAAAATAGGCCGCATGATCCTGACCATGCCAATTAAGGGACCAAAAATGGCTGCGTTCAGGCACCAGGAATCCCTCTGAAAAGCAGCAGGCCACCAGCAAGGTGCACGAGTGCCAGACCACCAGGCAGAAGCAGGCAACCTTCCGAGCAAGGTCGGCAGCGGGGCAGGAGGACCAGTGTTTCTACCTAGAATTCTACCCAGTCATCACGCAAGAGGAGTATTTCCGAGCGTTGGAAACCAGACTGGGTAAGGGTACCATCTACCAATGACAAAGATGGAAGGAAACATCCTGGTCGGCCTCTCCAGCGTGCAACTCGCTGACAAGCTGTTAGAGGAGTGACTCAACATCGAAGACGGCATCTTGCGTACCTTCCCCCTCAGGAAGAGGGCCGAGAGAATTGTCCTCGGCAACGTGCTCTTCTTCGTAGAGGACCCTGACCTCGTCACTTCGCTGCGGCCATATGGACAGGTCACGTCCATCATCCAGAAGATGATGCAACTAGAGGACTCCTGCTGGGCTGATTCTCGTCAGGAAGCTTTTATAACTCTGCGCGACGGAGATCGCAGATCCCTTCCCGGCTGGACGTCAAGGCCAAGGGAGGGGTACGCACGTCTACGTGACCTACGGCATCAAGTGATCCTTGTGCCATAAACAGAGACACAAGAGTGCCAACTGTCCTCGCAAGACTGGTCTCTAGGAGGACAAGCTGGTGCACCCTGTGGATGCTCCTGAGGCACGCACACAGGGCTGGACCAGGCCGCCCTCCACCTCGAGCACCGTGCCGGCTGCAGCACCAACTCCATATCTATTAGCAGCCCCACCTCCATCAAAGACATCCAATGCTCAGCAGGAGGACCTGACCCCCAAGTCAATCCCTATAACGAGTTCTCTAAAAAATCTGCAGCCGAAAACATCAAGGAAAAGAAGGCAGGGCCCGATGTCAAGGCCTCCATCTTCCAAGCCCATGCCTTCTAACAACTACGCCCTCTCAACACCAGCTGCGGAATTGTCTGCACCCATTAAGCAGACCCCCTCAACAGTCTCCAGCCCTGCCACGCCTTCACTCGGGGCGAACTTCCCTGTCCGTCCCGTCTGGTTTCCTGTTCCCGCGCCGAGCACCAGCCAAATGCGGTCACTACCAGAGCTCTCCTGATCCAATTATGAGCCATTAGCGGCTTCTGCAAAGGAGAACCAAACCATGACAGCATCATCCATCCACCCTACTATCCCCGTGACCCAAATCCTATCTCTCTCAGGCCATTCAGGAGAGGGAACGGGTAGAGAAAATTTCGAACAACTAACCCATGACTCTATTCTGGCCCCTCTCTATGAAAAGGTTGATTTCGAAGAAGTAGTGGCCGCGGTTCTATGGTGCCCTGACAGAGAACCACTCCTCGAGTGGTACGAACTATTTTGTACGAATTCATCGGAGGTGAAATTGAGCACGTTGGGGACAAGAACCCCGTTATAAGCACTCCCTTTCCGAATCCAGGACGGCTTCAAGTATTTGAGATGATTCAGATGTCCCTTCAGAGAGGGATCGTGTCTGAGGTAAATATTCATACATTTATATATTTATTATTTTCTTTTATAACTCTCTGTATTATATTTTTTAAATTTTATTTGGCATTATTCTATATACAGTTACGAGCGTCATTCCTCATCTCTGTCACGGTTTGCTTTTTTTTTTTTTTTTGGAATGGCGCTCTCCTATTGGTTCGCTACGATGGCGCCGCCAATGCGCGAGACACTTCTGTCACCGTTTGCTTTTGGTTCAGTGGTAGAATGCTCGCCTGCCACGCGGGCGCCCCGGGTTCAATTCCCGGCCGATGCATTTTTTTTTTTACAATTTTTAAAACTCATTTATATATTATAGTGGCGGGCGCCCCGGGTTCGATTCCCGGTCGATGCATTTTTTTTATCATTTTTAAAACTCATTTATATATTATACACTGCGTGACATTGAAAATGGAACACCAAGAAATAGTGGCCAGAAAGTGATGAAACTCGGCAGACAGAGAGAGACAGGGACGAACAATAAGTGATCTTTATTTCAAAATGATAGTCATAATACAGAGCGAGAACGGCGTCGGCTTAGTAGCAAGTAGGACCACCGCGGACGGCGATGCACGCAGCAACACGTCTAGGTAGAGAGTCAATCAGAGTACGGATGGCGTCCTGAGGGATGGCTCTCCATTCCCTCTCAACCATTTGCCACAGTTCGTCTTCTGAACGCGGCTGTGGCAAGGCATGCAAACGGCGTCCAATGATGTCCCAGACGTGCTCGATTGGTGAGAGATCAGGAGAGTACGGTGGCCAGGGAAGCATCTGTACATCTTGCAGAGCTTGTTGGCTAATGCGAGCAGCGTGCGGTCGGGCGTTATCCTGCTGATAAAGGGCATTGGGTACCCCCTGAAGGTAGGGGAGTGTCACCGGTCGCAGCACATCATCAACGTATCGTTGGGCCATCATAGTGCCCTGAATACGAAGTAAAGGTGACCTGGAATCATACGCGATTGCGCCCCAAACCATGATTCCACGTTGTCGCACGGTGGGGCGTTCCACAATTGCTGCCGGATTAGACCTTTCTCCACGTCAACGCCACACGCGTACACGGCGACTATCACTGGACAAGCAGAAACGCGACTCAACTGAGAACACGACCCTGTGCCATTCCGTCATCCACGTCGATCTAGCTCGGCACCATTCCAAACGTTGGCGCCTATTCGGTGGGGTCAATGGCAGTCTTCTTAGCGGACGGCATGAGTGCAAGCCATTAGCAACCAATCGACGGGAAATGGTTCTGGTCGAGATGGTATGATCTAGGGTGTCTTGCACATGTTGCAGGATGGCGGTACAAGTGGCTTGTGGGGCCGCCACTGCTTGTCGAAGGATACGCCGATCCACACGTGCTGACGTCACTCTGGTTGCACCGACATTCCTATAAATTGCCACATTACCTTGTTCCAACCATATTCTCCACAGTCGGTGCACCGTGGACGCACCAAGGTGTGTATCAGCTGCGATTTGACGTATGGACCAACCTGCCCTTTTCAGTCCGATCACCATGCCCCTCGTAAAAGCGTCTGTCTGCTTGAACTGCCTCCGTTTACGATGACCTGGCATTCTCTGTTATTACACGTGTCTTTTGACACAAGAACAAAATTTCTACAATGATTTTCCTTGAAGAAATAACGACACGAATACTGTCCTTTCTGCAAGTTCCTTCCCTTATATCTTACTCCATGTGCGCACGAGAGCTGCGCATTTTACATCATTTGCATAACTCGGTTAGGCGCGTCTACCCTGAAATTTGCATAATTTTCTGGCCACTATTTCTTGGTGTTCCATTTTCATTGTCACGCAGTGTACAAGAATGACATCCACGGCGCCAATTTATAATTGTAACGAATAGTACTTTAATAAAAGCATTTAATCGGGTAAACCCCGGGCGTTGCCCGGGTCATTCGGCTAGTATAATTTTATATGGGCGATTTATAACGGTAGTTTCAATCTCAATCTCTCTCTCTCTTTATATAACCCTGATTCCTAGGGCGGGAATGACACAGCAAATTATTTAAAGCAATAACAAATTATGAATGATAAACAAAAGATAAGGAACGAGAGGAGTTAAGCAAAATATAAACATAAAATATTTAACTCTGTTAATAAAATAAATACTTTGCTACAATATAATAGTAATACATTTATTAATACAATAAAAAAATCAAATATCGAACTCTTATAGAGGAATGATAAATTGAATGACAGGTTGAGGTAATTTATTTAAATTCTTTAATTAATTGATATACTCTAATAAATCTATAATTCGAATTACTCCCGTAATTAATAATTCACCGGAGCATCTTTCAGAACATATGATGATTAAATTATTGATGAATCCCTAATTGCAGAAGATAATATAAATTTGGATAATCTTGAACAACAATCTATGAAAGGATTTGAAACAAAGAACGACAAATTCCAGAATAGTTGGCCTTAAAAAAATTAAATCACGGGAATAATTTCGATAAAACTTTCCATATCATCTACGTCAGGTGCAAAAATATAAGCAACAATATGATCAAATATGTGCTTCCACAATATTTATAACAAGTGCATATATTACTAAATCTATATATTCAAAAATATTTCCCAGACAAATGTAAAACTTCAGCTCTGAAGGTAATAATTACCTGAGTATTTATCTATCTCTTTTTGACCCATGCGATCCCTGCTCCGGGAGGTATTCGCCTCCTGTGAAGTGCCCCTGGACCTGCAAGTCTGGCTGTTCGGCGTCGGCCTCCATCCCGAGGCTATGAAGTTGACCAGTGTAGCGAAAGCTACCATCTACAAGTACCATCTTGTGTTAAGGTGGGTGAAGCCAGCTACTTCATCGACCTGTCCACTCTGTAGGAGAGAGCTCTCGCAGTTCACCGGTGGCGGAGTCTTTCCCGCGGTGGCCCCATCAATGAAGACTGTATATATATATATTTCTACAGGTAAACTCCGAATAATTGGTATAATTGTATAACGAATCTTTTACGAAGGAGCCTCTTTTATTATACTTATGCAAGCTTTCGAACCTTTCGGTTCTTCCACAGGCGTGGCTAGTATGACTATACTCATATAGTCATACTAGCCACGCCTGTGGAAGAACCGAAAGGTTCGAAAGCTTGCATAAGTATAATAAAAGAGGCTCCTTCGTAAAACTTTAGATTCGTTATACATATATATATTATATTTAAATTAAAAAAGATTTGATTTTCTGTTTGAATTTAGATCATGTTGAGGATTATGCTATGGTGGTGCTGTCGTGGCTAGAATCTTGAAAAGTAAAATAATAAAAATAGTTTTGATAAGAGATTGCTTTAATTGAGCTTTAGGATAAACATAATTTGATAAAAGTACTGCCTGGATTAAGGCGTAAGAATAAAAAAAGAAAAGCGTATTTACATAATGTACAAATGTTTTGGGTCGGCCAACGGGGAAGAGAGAAAATATCTTTATTTACGGGCTACTAACCAAAAGTTATGATTTTTGAGCCCAAAATCGATGTCAGGTGGCAAGGGACCCTAGGTTGTGGAAGCAGGAGATGTCTCGCAGGGGTGGTGGAAACGTTGGGCAAGCAGCTAGAACTTGAGGGCCCTAGACTTCAGGATGGGGCAGCTTGAGGCTCTCGCCTCGTGCTTGTCAGGAAGGCCCTGGGAGCAGCAGTTGGCACATTTGGAGGTGCGCTGGTCAGCAATGGATGGGCAGGTTCGGCCTTCATGGCCGTCTTCACCGCATTGGAAGCACTTAGGAGCTCTGGTGCATTGGGCAGAGTTGTGGCCGAAGCCACAACAGCGGAAGCAGACGCGGGCGCGGATGGACTCCTCGAAGTTGAGGATTACTCCATCCACCACGATCCTCCCGCGAACGCCCAGGGCTCTAAAGGTCTTGAGGTCCACCTCGATGAAGGCGGTGCAGGTCCCGTTTCTGGGTGCAGAACGGTGCGCCACGCGCACCACCTTGTCCCCAGGAAGTTTTCTAACAGCAGCGGTTTCCAGGAAGGTCTCCTCAATTGTGGAGTTGGATGTCTCCTCATCCACTTTGAAGAGGCAGATCCGTGGCAGGATCTCCTTCTGCTGGCGGACCTTCATTCCATTCAACTTGCTGGCCAGGGAGGTTGTAACCTCAGGGATGGTGTCAGGATTGCTGGAATGGAGGACCAGCTTCCCCTTGGTGCGCAGGGAGGCCCAAACGCCTTGGGGGAGAGTGTGAGCAGCGCGGACTGTTTTCAGCATCTCCCTTGGGTCAGCCTGTGGGTCATCTGAGATGACCACTGTGTGGGCCGCCGATTTTTCTCCATGAAGGATCACTTGGGCGGCCGCAGGCTTGGAGACGTGGGAAGGCACAGGTTTTGAAGGACCATTCAGGTTTGTCCTCTTTGCAGGCGGGTTGGGAGCTTCAGACTGCTTCCTTTTGGTTGGAGCAGGAGCAGGCAGGGAGGAGGCAGGCTTCTTGGCAGGGAGAGCAGCAGGAGCAGGAGTGGCGGGCTTGATTGGGTCAGTCTGGGAGCTGGTTTCATTGCAGGAAGGAGCAGGGCAGGTTTGAGTGCCGCGGCAAGCAGTCTTGGGCTTGTTGGCCTCCTCAATTTCGTCCAACTCTGCGAAGGACTCGAGGGTGTCAGTGAGGTTCTCTACATTGGTAGCGAGGGCCTTGATCATTTCAGTCCGCGAGGCGATGTAGCGGATCAGGTCCTCATGCAGGGATTTCAGGGCAGGATGGCCAATGGAGCTCAGGATGCTGCAGTTGCGTGAGATCACCATCTCATCTTCCCTCTCCAGGTCGGCGACGTTCACGATGCGGGTTGTAGGCTTGTAGGCCTTCTTTTTCTTCTTGGCAGGATTCATGTCAAGAGCGAATAATTATTGTGAACCTTAGGCCAACGGGGAAGAACAACAATGATTATTTATAGAGAAAGCGCGACCTCTGGCGGTCGATTTAAACAGAGTATTTATATCTATGGAATTATAATTTAAAATAAAATAATATTTTTATATAACATTTCAAATAATACCTTTAACATTTTAAATAAAATATTTTAATATAACATTTCCCCCCTGTGAAGAAAATAATATGGGTTCATTCAGAGAAAAGTGATAAAAAAAATATTGTTAAAAAAAGAGATTAAATGATTAAAAGAAAATAATATAAGAGGTGATATTCACTTATCATGTTGGTTGTAAATATGGTAACCAATAGACAGGAAAGTACAAAAGGTAAATGATACAAATGCAAACGATTTCAAAAATTATTGGTAGAGTGTGAAAATGAAAGGCATGATTATCAAAAGTGAAATAAAAGAGTGATATTCCTTGATCATATTGGCTTGTTGTTAGCCAATAGATTGGAAAAAACATGAGAAAATAGCATTATTAAAAATAAGAAAAATGCATGATATTTACAGAAATATATAAATGAAAAATGATGAATAACATCGAAAACAATATGAAAATTACATTAGTAAAAGATAGGTGGAAACATTTGATGATTATAAGAAGAAGGCATTTGTGAAAAAAGCAATAAATGGCAAGGGTAATATTATGTACAAAAAGAAAAATGTGAAAAAAAGGAATGAACATGTAAAGAAAAAAAAGGTAATGGTAAGAATAGAGAATGGGCATTAAAAAAAGAATCAAAGTGAACAAAAACAAAAGTTAAAATTTACATATGTTGGTCTCGTTAAATTTACATATTGGCAGAAACGCTTTGAGATATTTACACAGGAAATAAGCAAAGGGGGTAAAAATGAAAATTTGTAAAATAATGTATTAAGAAATATGATTAAATAAGGAAATATCAATTATCTAAAAGTTAGAGAATTTTAAATATAAGATAGAAATGTGAAGATATAGGGTATAGTGGTCATATGATAAGCAATAGGGAATTTGGAAAATATTTAAAAAGAAAAAAATGATAATATGAGAAACATTAGGGTTTAGCTAATTTTTAATTAAGAGATTGAATGTGAGAAATATGTTAATTTGTTGTTGTTGTTTTCTTGGCCGACTGTTTTACATATGGAATTATAAAAAATGGTGAAAATGGTCTAACTAGATTGCGAATATTTAAAAGTAAAATATAGAATGAGAGAGGTATATTTAGTAACTAATTATACAAAGAAAATGTGGCATTATTTGAATGGCAAAAATATTTAAGAAATGACATAAAAGGAATATATGTAACTATAAGTAAATAAGCGATGGTAAACTATTGTAAACATGAGTGAGAATTAAAAAGTTAAACTAAAGGTAGCTGCGCAAAATGTTTAATACAAAGTACCTTGAAAAGGATGATGCTGGCTGGATTTGAAGATCTCGGGAGATGGCCGGCGTTGGGCGGAAGGTGTGATGGCCGGAGTTGGCTGTAGATGGAGATGGCCATGTCTGCTTGGAGATTGGTATGTTTTCTTGTAGAGGCTATGTTTGCTTGGAGATGGCTATGTTTGATTGGGGATGACTATGGTTGCTTGTAGGTGACTATTTTACGTTAGAGAAGGCTATTTTTGATTGGGGTAGGTTATGTTTGATTTGCATAATTAAAAATAGCTATGTTTGGTTGTGGAGAGCTATTTTTGATTGAAAAATTTGCATATTTGAATTCGAAAATTTTTGCTTTTGTCATTTTGAAAAAACAGGTAAATATCCTGTCGACTAATATTATATTTAAAAAAAAAGATATTATTTCTGTTGTTTTGGATCATATTGATGATTATGCTATGGCGGTGCAGTCGTGGTTGAATAATTTTGAAATAAAAATAATAATATGTTTAAGATCAGTAATTGCTTTTATTGTGCTTAAGAAATATATAAAAACATAATTTGATAAAAGTTCTGCCTGGATTAAGGCGTAAGAATAAAAAAAGAAAAGCGTATTTACATAATGTACAAATGTTTTGGGTCGGCCAACGGGGAAGAACAACAATGATTATTTATAGAGAAAGCGCGACCTCTGGCGGTCGATTTAAACAGAGTATTTATATCTATGGAATTATAATTTAAAATAAAATAATATTTTTATATAACATTTCAAATAATACCTTTAACATTTTAAATAAAATATTTTAATATAACATATATATATACCTATTTCTTGGTTTTTCAGGAAGCCATTGGGATAAAAAAATATTTTTTGGTCGCAATGGTTCAGCCTACTCCACACTGACAAGCGCCAAAAGCGCGAAACGCGTTCGTGGATGGCTTTTCTTGATTTATCAAGAAATTGGGTTGGCCAAATATCAGGGAACAGGCTAAATCAATGTTTAGTTGATTTCTGTTCCACCAGATGGCGCTCTGCCTTCTGTAAAGCACATGTGCTCCTGGTCAGGATATGCCATTTTTAATATTTATCATTATATAATCATATTTATTTATATTTCATTCGTATTTAACCTTATATAATCTTGTATGGACATTGAAATAAAGTAGTATCAATCTCAATCTCTCTCTCTCTCGACCGGGCTGCCGCGCGGCACGCGAGCAACATTCTCGGGAACCTGCCCATCGCAGTGAGGGAGGGGACATCATCGAGACATCATCTTATTGCCGGGACTTTCCGCATCCACGCCGTGCTCGATGTACTCGATTATCCACCTCCTCGATGTGCTCGATTCTCCGCCTTCTCGCCGTGCTCAATTCTGCACCTCCTTGCCAAGCTCGATTCTCCGCCTCCTCGCCGTGCTCAATTCTCCTCCTCCTCGCCGTGCTCGATTTTCCTCCTCCTCGCCGTGCTCGATTCTCCGCATCCTCGCCGTGCTCGATTTTCCGCATCCTCGATGTGCTCGATTCTCCGCCTCCTCGCCGTGCTCAATTCTCCGCTTCCTCGATGTGTTCGATTCTCCGCCTCCTCGCCGTGCTCGGATTCTCCGCCTTCTCGCCGTGCTCAATTCTGCACCTCCTCGCCGTGCTCAATTCTCCTCCTCCTCGCCGTGCTCGATTCTCAGCATCCTCGATGTGCTCGATTCTCCGCCTCCTCGCCGTGCTCGATTCTCCGCTTCCTCGATGTGATCTATTCTCCGCCTCCTCGATGTGCTCGATTCTCCGCCTTCTCGCCGTGCTCGATTCTCCGCTTCCTCGATGTGATCTATTCTCCGCCTCCTCCCTTTTCTCGGATACTCCGCCTTCTCGCCGTGCTCAATTCTGCACCTCCTCGCCGTGCTCGATTCTCCGCCTCCTTGCCGGGCTCGATTTTCCGCAACCACGATGTGCTCGATTCTCCGCCTCCCCGCCGTGCTCGGATTCTTCGCCGTCTTGCCGTGCTCGATTCTCCGCCTCCTCGCCGTGCTCGATTCTCCGCCTCTTTCTTGTGCTCGATTCTCCGCATCCTCGCCGTGCTCGATTTTCCGCATCCTAGCCGTGCTCGATTTTCCGCATCCACGATGTGCTCGATTCTCCGCCTCCTCGCCGTGCTCGATTCTGCACCTCCTCGCCGTGCTCAATTCTCCTCCTCCTCGCCGTGCTCGATTCTCCGCATCCTCGATGTGCTCGATTCTCCGCCTCCTCGCCGTGCTCGATTCTCCGCTTCCTCGATGTGATCTATTCTCCGCCTCCTCGATGTGCTCGATTCTCCGCCTTCTCGCCGTGCTCGATTCTCCGCTTCCTCGATGTACTCGCTTCTCCGCCTCCTCCCTTTTCTCGGATACTCCGCCTTCTCGCCGTGCTCAATTCTGCACCTCATCGCCGTGCTCGATTCTCCGCCTCCTTGCCGAGCTCGATTTTCCGCAACCACGATGTGCTCGATTCTCCGCCTCCCCGCCGTGCTTGGATTCTCCGCCGTCTTGCCGTGCTCGATTCACCGCCTTCTCGCCGTGCTCGATTCTCCGCCACTTTCTTGTGCTCGATTCTCCGCATCCTAGCCGTGCTCGATTTTCCGCATCCACGATGTGCTCGATTCTCCGCCTCCTCGCCGTGCTCGATTCTCCGCATCCTCGCCGTGCTCGATTCTCCGCCTCCTCGCCGTGCTCGATTCTCCTCATCCTCGATGTGCTCGATTCTACGCATCCTCGATTTGCTCGTTTCTCCGCCTCCTCGCCGTGCTCGATTCTCCGCCTTCTCGCCGTGCTCTATTCTCCCCTCCTTGCCGTGCTCGATTCTCCGCCTCTTCGCCGTGCTACTTGCTCCGCCCCCTCCTCGACGACCGCCCTGTAGTAGAGGTACCTTATGCCGGGATTGTTCCCTATTGTATCATATCTGGAATAGTTATTTCCTTTGTTCATTTTTGTAAAAGTTCCATTGTTGGTATAGCTTTTCAGAAAGCCTGTTCACGTTGCCAACAATGGAAACTCTTAGTTACATTTTTCTCTTGACCTAGAATCTTTACATCTTCTTGAACTTTGATATCAATATAAGCTAATAATCTACCCAATGTGTCAGCAAATGTTAAACAAGGAGAAAATAGTCCTCACACTCAGCCATTTAAACTTTGTCTACCTTTGTCAAACATTTAGGTCCATTTTTAATATTTATTTTTGTTGATACCTTTTTTGCATAATTACTACTATAACGCTTTTAATAGATGAATAATAATAATGTTATATTATATTATAGAGTTCAGTAGAAGGATAGTCTAAACTGTTGGTTTTCGACCCGCTACGCCCGGGGTTCGATTCCCGCATTGGGCACGTTTTGCGGAGGAGCCTCTTTTATTATACATTTGCAAGCTTTCGAACCTTTCGGTTCTTCCACAGGCGTGGCTAGTATGACTACACTAACAGGGTATAAGCGCGCTTGAGCCATTATATACAACATATAAATTTACATGCGAAGTGATATTTCAAACGTAATAAAATAGAAATAGGAACTATGACTATAAAAATAAAACTATGTAAATATATTTTTAAAATTTAGATGAAATTATGGCAAAAACTTTTAAATGCGATAAAAGTTAAGTAAAATAATGATATTCTCTGTATGTAAGCCGTGTGACACTTTAAAATTTCGTAACATTTAAAACCAGTAAAATTTTAAAACATCTCAACACAGAAAAACCAAGCTGGGGTCCACTCCTCCCGACCACACACCCGAGTGTATCACGGTGTAACTATTGAGATATTATATGATATATTTCCGGTAGATCTATTTTCCTATTTATGCTGTTTGTTTGTGTTGATATGATGGATTCCAGTACCAATCTGTGCTGCTTATTGTTTATGTGCTGATATAGGATTTTAGGATGATCTAAGTTGAAGTTATGGCCTGTGTTTGAAATATGTTGGTATATAAGTGATTTCAGGTCTCTATTGTTTATGTTTCGTTTGTGTTCGGTGATTCTGATATACGCGGTTCTGCCAGTCTCCCCCACATAGGAGGCTGGGCAATCCTGGCAAGAAACCGCGTATACTGCTCCGGTGGAGTGGATGGGATTGTTGGGTGCGTCTGCTTTGGTGATAGGATTCCTGAGGAGGGCCGCAATATTGGGAGGGCTGTTAAAATAAACCTGAATACCATATGAGCGAAGGATTCTGGAAATGGCAACAGAGAAGGAGGAATATGGAAGATAGCAGACTGCTCTATAAGTCCTGGAGGTCGTCGGAGCAGTGGGATCAAACGTGTGTCTATCTATGAATTTTCTTGGGTATCCTGAAGTGGTTAGAAGGGTGGTAATTCTGTTTTTTTTTTCTATGGCTTTGAATATAGGCAATGAGAAATGCGTATGTATTCTTTTGGTTAAAGTCCTGACTGTGTTTACTTTATAGGCTAACGGGCTATTGGAGGAGAAATGGGTGTATAGGGGTGGGATATTCTTTTTGTAATAAACTGCTGTGTGCAATCTGTGTGGAGTGCGGTTAATAAGGATGTCCAGAAATGGCAATACTAGGTTTGTTTCTGTTTCGTATGTGAATTTGATGTCTGCGTGAAAGGAATGTAGAGTGTTAAGAATAGGTTGGAGCTCATTCGATTTGATTACACAGAAGATGTCGTCCACATAGATGTCGTCCAGGTCTTGCGCAGGCCCTATCACCCAGTATCATATGCCCGGGATCATCGCTCCCTCATCCAGAAGCTAAGAAAGACTAGTTCGCTGGTAATCACCAAAGCAGACAAGGGAAACCAGACGGTGTTGATGGATAGAGCTGATTACGAAGGAAAAATGATGAACATACTCGCTGACACATCCACATTTACGATCATCTCAACATCTGCGAAAGACGCCTTGGTCAAGGGCTACAAGTCATCACTTAGGAACTTGATGAAGGCGAAGCAGATCACCAAGGCACAATTAACTCAGTTCACCGGTTCCCTCACACGAGATGCGTACATATATGGTGCTCCTAAAATACACAAGCCTGGGGTACCACTCCGACCCATCATCGCATACCACCTCTCCCCGGCTCACACCTTAGCCAAATATCTGGCCCAACTATTATCCCCTATCATGAAGAACCATCCTAACCAGTACAACATCACACACCCACCCAGTTTCGTTCAGGAGATTACGCAAATGCAGCTACCCGCACATCACACTATGGTGTCATTTGATGTTACAGCGCTATACCTCTCCCTTCCACACGCCCTCATTTTAAACAAATTACAGTCATTTCTCAAGTCAGCAGGTATTCAAGATCAAACCATCACCCTGATAACCCAGCTAACGTCCTTATGTCTTTCCATTAGCACCTTCACGTTTAACCACCAGCATTATAAGCAGATCAGAGGCACCCCAATGGGCAGTCCTCTTTCATCCATAGTTGCCGAAGTCGTGATGGGGTCCTTGGACCAGTGGATCAATCAGATGCATTCTTCCGACATCCATTATTGGAGGAGGTATGTGGACGACATCTTCTGTGTAATCAAATCGAATGAGCTCCAACCTATTCTTAACACTCTACATTCCTTTCACGCAGACATCAAATTCACATACGAAACAGAAACAAACCTAGTATTGCCATTTCTGGACATCCTTATTATCCGCACTCCACACAGATTGCACACAGCAGTTTATTACAAAAAGAATATCCCACCCCTATACACCCATTTCTCCTCCAATAGCCCGGTAGCCTATAAAGTAAACACAGTCAGGACTTTAACCAAAAGAATACATACGCATTGCTCATTGCATATTTTCAAAGCCATAGAAAAAAACAGAATTACCACCCTTCTAACCACTGCAGGATACCCAAGAAAATTCATAGATAGACACACGTTTGATCCCACTGCTCCGAGGACCTCCACGACTTATAGAGCAGTCTGCTATCTTCCATATCCCTCCTTCTCTGTTGCCATTTCCAGAATCCTTCGCCCATATGGTATTCAGGTTTATTTTAACAGCCCTCCCAATCTTGCGGCCCTCCTCAGGAATCCTATCACCAAAGCAGACGCACCCAACAATCCCATCCACTCCACCGGAGCAGTATACGCGGTTTCTTGCCAGGATTGCCCAGCCTCCTATGTGGGGGAGACTGGCAGAACCGCGTATATCAGAATCACCGAACACAAACGAAACATAAACAATAGAGACCCGAAATCACTTATATACCAACATATTTCAAACACAGGCCATAACTTCAACTTAGATCATCCTAAAATCCTATATCAGCACATAAACAATAAGCAGCACAGATTGGTACTGGAATCCATCATATCAACACAAACAAACAGCATAAATAGGAAAATAGATCTACCGGAAATATATCATATAATATCTCAATAGTTACACCGTGATACACTCGGGTGTGTGGTCGGGAGGAGTGAACCCCAGCTTGGTTTTTCTGTGTTGAGATGTTTTAAAATTTTACTGGTTTTAAATGTTACGAAATTTTAAAGTGTCACACGGCTTACATACAGAGAATATCATTATTTTACTTAACTTTTATCGCATTTAAAAGTTTTTGCCATAATTTCATCTAAATTTTAAAAATATATTTACATAGTTTTATTTTTATAGTCATAGTTCCTATTTCTATTTTATTACGTTTGAAATATCACTCCGCATGTAAATTTATATGTTGTATATAATGGCTCAAGCGCGCTTATACCCTGTTAGTGTAGTCATACTAGCCACGCCTGTGGAAGAACCGAAAGGTTCGAAAGCTTGCAAATGTATAATAAAAGAGGCTCCTCCGCAAAACTTTAGATTTGTTATACTTTTATACTAATTTATACGGAGTTTACCTGTAGAATATATATATATATATATATATATATATATATATATATATATATATATATATATATATATATATATATATATATATATATATGTATATATACAGTGGTACCTCGACATAAGAGCGCCCCAACATACGAGTTTTTCGAGAAACGAGCCGACGAGCAAGTGATTTTTTGCTTTTAGTTACGAGCGAAATTCGAGATACGAGTTCGGTCGGTTCGGTAGTAACACGTAGTCGCGCCATCACGATCAGTTAGCAACGTGCTTCCGCTGTGATAAGTTGTGTTTTGTGTTGCGTTTACATTTACAGTTTTAGTTAATTTATTTTTATAACCATGGATCGGAAGAAAGTTTGTAAAAAGTCAAGTGCTAAGAAAAAGATGATGAGTATTGAATTAAAACGTGAAATAATAGAAAAAACATGAGCAAGGTGTTCGAGTTGTTGACTTGTCGAGGCAGTATGGCCGTAGTACGTCCATGATATGTTCTGTGCTTAAACGGAAGGAGTCGATAAAGAGTGTAACGCCGGCTAAGGGCCTTACGATGGTTACATTGGTTTTGAGGAGTCAGAGGAGGAGGTTATTTCTACAAGTGAGATAAAGGAGATCTTAGGAATGTGGGAGAGAGTTTCACAGTTCGTGGAAAAAAAAAACACCCAGAAAAAGTTGCAACAGGTTGTGCATCTGACCTTTTTAATGACACTTGCCTAACTCATTTCCGGAACATTCTGAGAGGGAGAAAGAAACAAAACTCCTTGGACCTGTTTTTTTCTAAACGGCCTACAGGTGAAAGCGAGAAAAATGTAGCGAAAAAGGCAAAGACCAGTGAGGATATCTAATTTATTTCTTTACATTCTATTTTTTGTTTTTGTGTAATAAATATTTGATATTTATAAATACGTTTTTATTATTTAAAACCACGTAACAAAAATAACTTGGGTGATATTTTGGAGGTTGGAACGGATTAATGGTAGTTCAATTGTTTTGTATGGGGAAATTTGCTTCGAGATACGAGTAATTCAAGATACGAGCAAGGTTGCGGAACGAATTAAACTCGTATGTCGAGGTACCACTGTATATACAAGTATAATATCTATCTATCGGTGTAATATCATTGTATATTTGTACTCCTGTAGATCTACAATGCTTGGAAGCTAGAGTTGGCAATAAAAAGAAATGAGAACCTCATCTCCGCGGAAACTAATTGACTTGTTTAATTAAATCTAGAATTTTAAAATAAAACTCCAACCTTTCGCAATAAAAGAATAAAATAAACTTATTGCGAAAGGTTGGAGTTTTATTTTAAAATTTGTAGCGCAATTTTTTCGTTTACTTTAAATCTAGAATGAAGATATATTGAAAATAACACAAATGTACACATTCTGAAAAAAAATTCCTAAAAGTATCACAATACCAGGTCTATTAGTATGAAACGCGAAAATTTTCAGTGAATTCAAAAGTTCACCAATTCCATACAACAAAAGATTTTTTATTCAAAGTAACTGCCCTGATTAGCTATACACTCGGACCACTTTTCAGGTAATTTTCGAATTCCTTGTCTGAAAATTTCTATTCCTTTTGAGTCGAACCAGTCAACAAGTCATTTTCGGAGTATGTCTGAGTTCGAAAATTCCTGTTTTTTAGGGCGTGTCCTAAAGATGTGAAAAGGTGGTAGTTCGACGGCGCTAAGTCTGGTGAGTATGGCGGGTGGGATTAGAGTTCCCAGCCCAAGTCTTTTATGGTGTTTTTGACCACCGTAGCGTTGTGAACTGGAGCGTTGTCAAGCTGCAGTATCAGCTTGTTGTCCTTTTACGCCATTCCGGTCTTTTTTCATTCAACGCCTCTCTCAAACTGTACATTTGTTGTTCGTAGCGACTAGTATTGACCATTTTGCCAGGTTTCAGGAGCTCGAAATATACTACGCCGGTCTGGTCCCACCATATGCAAAGCATTGCCTTTTTTTCCGAAGCGATTGGGCCTAGGCGTCTGTTTTGGAAATTGGCCGGGCAGGCCCCACGACCTTTGGCGCGTAGAATTGCTGAAGTGGATCCATTTCTCATCAGAAGTTACGATTCGGTGCAAAAATGACTTCTTTTCATGCCTGGCGAGCAGCCCTTCGCAAGTTACCAGACGCCGTTATAGCTGCCTTTCGCTCAACTCGTGGGGGACCCATCTGGAAAGCTTTTGGGTCATTCCGAGGCTGTTTAAACGTAGAGAAACAGCACCTTGAGACACCTGGAGCTGTTTTGCGAGTTTCTCCTGCATTTGGGTACTGTCCTCATCCAACAAAGCTTGCAGTTCAGCGTCCTCGAACTTTTGGGGCGGTTTTCCATGTGGTTCATTTTCAAGTTCAAAATCGCCACTTTGGAATTTTTTAAACCACCTTAGGACTGCGATTTGCTCAGAGCGTGGTCGCTGTAAACTTCATCGAGCATTCGGTGGGCTTCAGTGGCACTTTTCTTCCAGTTGAAGGCGAACAACAAAACTTCCCGCAAATGGGCACTTTTTGGCTCGGAAATCGCCATTTTCCACGGGCTCCTGAAATTTTCCACGATTTGAATTTTTCTAAAACTGCACGCATGCTGATGCCACGTGAGTCAAAGAACGAAACGCCTACAACAGCGCCACCGTCGGCTCAAATAAAGTTGCACAGCGGCCTCTGGCGCCCATTTTCGCGTTTCATACTAATAGACCTGGTATATTTTATGAATACATTCTCAAACCGCACAGTCTTTTGTAAATCATGATAACGTTAAAAGTGTTTTTGAAAATATTTCAAATAGAGGAGAAATCGTTGTATATGGTTTTGTGTCTTTAGTTTCCTAAGTTCTAGACATCTGTTGCTGCAGTTCA
>CP092864.1:113863396-113876713 GCA_030710605.1 Cordylochernes scorpioides | reverse complement strand
GATCATTTATTGACTGCATATTACAAAATGGAATTAGAGGATCTGACCTCAGTAGATCTATCTTCAGTAAAATTCCTATTTTAGGGTAAACGTTTTATGGAAATATTCGCAAATTCTATTTTAAAAATAGCTATTCCTTTATTTTTGATCTATATACCTTTTTATGATTTTTAAGGATACATATACATTTTTATGTAATATTTAAAATTAATCTCCTGGACATAAATTAAACAATACTATATATAGATTTCTGGAGATGAGTTTCTTTTCATTCTTTTAAACGTAGTCTTAGGCTTTTGGACATCTCTGCCCCTGTAATAGTTTAGAATAAGGCGGCGTTTTATTCGTTTATTTTTGTTCTCCTTCAGAAGGGCAGAGATTCCCGAAAGCTTGAGATTACGTTCAATAAAATGAACAGAAATATTCTCCAGAAACCTATGGTATTGTTGGATTAACATTTTTATGTATTTATACGATATTCAATGTGTTTAAAAACATTAAAATACTTTCATATATATACATAATTCTGAATTCTCTAACAAAATTGAAAAATAAATATCATTTTATCTCTAATGGATTTGTTGTAAATAATTCATTAAAAAATAATGTAACTTATAAGGTACTAGGCGCAAGTTTCTCTGGCGGGCCAATTTTTTTTTTTTTTTTGTTGAAATGAATTCATGTTGTTTTGAAAAATATCGACCATTCTAACTTTGGGTGAAACCCCTTAGCGCCTTATCTATTGTAGTAATGCGGCCAGTAAAGATTAATGAATTTTGACTTATGAATGCTGAATTTCAACACATTTTAAAGCTCCTCTCTTGAATCAATTATTTTTGAGTGAAGAAGAAAATTCATATTAGATAATCAAAATAATAATACATTAAAAACCTGTTCCGTTTCTTCGAACAGTCGAGGTCCTATAGCTTAAGTCACACTTGCTGCTGATTGGTCGGCGGGACACTACGACCATCATTCTAAATAAGTGGGTTTATGCAGAGATACCGCTCAGTATTAAACTAATATCGGAGAACTAATATTTACTCAAATGATAATCAGAATACCGCTGCTAAAGTTCGATTTATATCTTATCTTTTTTATGTTAATTTTTTAAAGAAGTTTAGTATTTTTTAAGGTAAAAATATTATTCGAGAGAGAGAGAATTTCTTAGCGACATGTGTGTCTGTAGGCTGATTCTCTAGTGATAGCGAGGCGAGGTTGTAAGAGTAAAACAAATAGAGAGGGCGTGGTTTCAAGGATTATAATCTCCCAGAGTAAGTAGGAAGAGATAAAGTGGCTGGCACCGCTGCCTGGATTAATCATAGCCGCCATCATTAATTACCAGAAGCAGATAATTAACCTCCGCCCACCACAGGTTGGTGTTTCTAATAAGGTTTTTGGCACTCTTGTGTCTTACATCCGTTGTTTTTTTCCGGATTTTAAAAATATAAAATTTTAAGAAATGAAAATCATTGAACGGCCGTGAAAGTTGTGTTCATGAAGATAGTAAAATTTAAAAGATATATAAATCGTAATTTAAACAATGTGATATGTAAGTAATAAAGAATGACGTATTTTCTAGTCGTCTCAAAGTGACACCAGCTTGCCACCGGACACAAACCAGGGGATCCAGAGAGGGACAAAAAGGGCGTTGGTCCGGATGTTGACAGTTACTAGGTTCGTTGCCATCTCACGGCGGCCCTCGTGGCTGCCGTTTTGGCTCCTCTCTGCCCCCGCGGCTTCATGCAGGACGCCGAGCTTTCCTCAGTTAATCCTCAACTTTCCCCTGGTCCTGGTGCCACGTGAGACGCACTAGGAGAGCGTCTTTTGATCCCAAACTTTGTTCTTACTGTCCCGTGCGGACTTCCCACTCTGCACGCCTTGCCACTTAACCCCGACTGCTTCCAACTCACTTGTTGGCTTACCCGGGTTTACGACAGTAGACCCGTATAAGTCGACAGGATTATGATGGCGGACAGTGGACAAAGGACTATGGACGAAGACGGGGAACACTACGTGGACGCTTCTGAGACGCCCGCCACTTTCATCCGGCCCAGCGTGGACACCTTGATAGACTGACTGACCGAGGCCCTCCAGGAAGTGACGGCTCCACGTGCCTATGTCCCCCCTATGGCACTTATCTGCGGATCACTTCTTCCGGCAACTGGAAGCCGTGCGGAAAGACATCATGTACAGGTCTGCGAGGCTCCACGAGCTTCTCAAAGGTGAGCCCCTGTCGCTGTTCAATGAGCTCAACTCGGCCTCCCGACCCCATTACCAGAACAAACATTTTATTTCTTTTATATCATTATATTTTCTTTCATTTTTTCATATCATTTTATTTACTTTATTTTATATCTTTAATTATCATTGTGTGTTTTACTACTTTTACATTATTTTAACCTTCAGTGTGAAATATATTTCTAAATTATATTGCCATCTTTTAATGTTACACTTATCTTTATTACAATCATCTTCGTCAATGCCATCCATTTTTAAAATCAATCAAGCTTTTACCCTTTATATTTGTATGCTATATGTCTTTATTTTATTTTTCTAAACCCCAACACACGCAGCCATTATAAACCCTCCAAGCCAACAATAGTATATAGTTACTATAATCATTATTCATTATATCTTTGAATATTCAACCCTCATCAATCATTTATATTATTAAAATCAGAGTATTTTTTCATCTCTGTCATCATATATAGATTTTATAACTTTACAACTTCGAACTTTTAAACATCATTCGAGTTTATTTCAACAGTATAAAATGTTTTTATTACCTCAGGATCGTCTATTTTCTGATATCCTCATTTATATTACATTAATAGTATTATTCCTTTTTTGACGTCTCTCTCTATCTCTATCGTCCACACCTATCCTCCTACAAGGTATGTCCTATAAGTTCCCGGACTGGGTCCATAAAAAAAAAAGGTAAGATTTTTTAATTTTTTTTTTATTAAAACTTTTCAAAGTAATCCCCCCTTGCTTCAACGCATCAGCGCCATCGTTTCTCCCAATTGTCGAAACAGTTTTTATAAGCCTCTTTTGGAATGCTCTTCAATGCTAACGGCGATTTTTCTATTATGTCATCCCTGGTGTCAAAATGTCTTCCTTTTAGAACTGCTTTAAGTTTGGGGAACAGGAAAAAGTCATTTGGTGCGATGTCTGGGAAATAGGGTGGTTGAAGTAGGATTTGTGTCCCGTTTTTCGCCAAAAAGCTAGTCATCAAGTGCGCTGTGTGAGGGCGAGCATTGTCATGGTGTAGGATCCAGCCACCATTAGTCCATTTTCTGGCCTTTTTTTTCGAATCGCTTCCCTTAGACGGCGAAGAATGCCCAAATACATTTCCTTAATAACTGTTTGGCCTGCAGGTAGATACTCGTGATGAACAATGCCCTTGTTATCCGAAAAAGCGACCAGCAACACCTTGTTTCTGGATTTTTTGGGTCTAGGCTCACCCTAACCTCTCCACTCGGCAGATTGAGGTTTGGTTTCAGGGTCATAGCCATAGACCCATGTCTCGTCGCCTGGGATTATCTTGTCTTTCCATTCTGGATCCGTTCTTGTCATTTCCATCATGTCCTCACAGGTTGCAAGCCGACACAGTTTTTGCTCATTGGTGAGGAATCTTGGGATGAATTTTGCAGGAGTCTTTTTGAGCTTCAAATCTTCGGTTACGATCCTTCCAATCGTTGTTTTAGAGATGCCTGAGTCTTGCTCTAGCTCCAGCAAAGTGGTTCGAGGATTTTCATTTATAAAATCGGTGATTTTTTGCACATTTTCATCAGTCCTTTGAAATTTTGGGCGTCCTTGACGAGGATCATCTTCAATGGAAATTCTGCCAGCTTTAAATCTAGAATGCCATTCAAAAACAGTTGTTCTCTTTGGGGCGTCATTGGGGAATGCTTTATTAAGCATTTCAAAAGTTTCGTTTGCAGATATTTGAAGTTTCACACAAAATTCTATGCAAATCCTCTGCTTCAAATTTTGTTCCATCGTAAAATCGCCGCAGCGCTAGGTGTGACCTTTAAATAAATTAGAATAACCTTGGCGCGCGCGCAAGTACCGCCTCGATATTGGTACCACCGTGTAGCCAGATGTTTTTTCTATAATAAACAGTCAAATTCATTTACATTTTTCATTTATTTATTTTTTTTATGGACCCAGTCCGGGAACTTATGGGACATACCTTGTATTTACAGGTTTTTGATACTTAAGCTGCCATGAGTATTTAAACATAGTTTCAGGGATGTAATACACAAACGAGGAGAAATAGAGATAATAAAAGTAATATAAAATATAAAAGAGAATTGACTTAAGCAAAAGGTTTGGGATAGGCAGTGACGCAGTGAAGAATAAAGGAAGAGGGTCTGCATTGGTTTCTGCAAAGGACCTCTTAGGAGTCCTGCCCTGCAATACGAGCTTAGAAGCGAAGTATTGTTTGCAGGGATCAGATATCTCAAGATGCCCTGTAAGTAGCATTAGATCAGAGGGTCAAAAGGCGTGAAGATCGAAGGAGAGGTAGGTAATGGGAGAATATGGGAAAGAAAAGCTTTCTGAGATGTTAAAAAGAGATGGAGGTTCAAGAGCTGCGCTGATGTCGGTGATTGAGCTCGAACAGATGAAAAATAAAAGTAGAAGAAAAATGAGTGGGCGCATCATGCTGATGATGGCGATGGGTCGAGCGTGAGAAAAAAAATCTCGCTGGTTACCCAAGCTCTCCGTGTGGAGTTAACATAGAGAGAAAGAGTGTACCAGGTCGATGAATCATAATAAAAAAAAATTGTTGAAGATCAGGAGTCTCAGGAACCGTTGAAGAGGTTAGAGGATGGAGGTAAATCGTGAAAACAGGGTTCGACTGTTTCCATTGATTGATTGAACCCGGTTTTGAGGAAAAAAGAATGAAATGAATGCTGGGACGGTGACCTGGGTGTGAATAAAAAAAAAACAACAATAATAAGCCATGGATTTTCCTGAAGAAACCATCAGGATGAGATGGCGAGGAAGGAGTAGTCCACTGAGGCAAATCGATAACAAAAAAAAGTTGGCGAACAGGAACTCTGCGATGGACATGGGGTGGTTAGAACGAAGGCATAGAAGGCCTGAGGAAAAGGATCAAGAGACGAGAGAAGTATGGAAGGCAGAGTTGGAAGGATCAAGATATGAGAAGGGACAGTTGTTAGAAAGGCGTCACTGTTAAAACAAAATTTTTAAAGTTAAATTATCTTAGACGTAGGCTGTGGAAAATTAAAACAAATGATGTCAAAGAATATAGGTTGGCTAATGGTTTTAGCTGTTTAGGGATGGAAGGAAAAGAAGTATCATAATGTAGAAGAAATATCCAAAAATATATTAATTGATTCTACAATATAAAATGGCACACATCAAAGATCGTAAAAATAAAAATGAGGAAGATTAAAAAAATATAGTAAGTATTTAGGTTAGTGTGTTCCCCACGTGATGCAATGCTAATAAACGCAAATTTAGGCGATGTTTAAAAAAGTCAAAAGTGGTAAATAAATTGAAATGCCATTATGGTTTGTTTTTTTATTTTTTCATAATTATTATTTCAGAGACGTCTCACATGGTGAGAGAGAGAAAAAGGGAAACGAACTTATCAAAAGTAGTAAAATGTTACAAGTAAACTTATAATGGATATCTGAAGGTTTAGAATGACGCAGTGATAAAATGAGAGGAAGTCTGAGTTGATTCTTGTAATGGCGTTCGGCAATGCAATACGTGCCTGTGTAAGTGAGGTATTGTTTTCATTGACCGAACTCCAAAGACTTTCCATAATCAAAATTAGATCAGACAGGGGAGGTAGGTAAGTTGAAAGTGGAGAAATGGGAAAGGTGCAGTCAATAGTTGCTCTGTTGCCAATGATGATTGAGCTCGGATGAAAATGAAAAAAATAGTAATAAAATGGTAAAAATGATAGTTGTAATGATGATCCGAGCGTTGAGAAAAAAAAAACTCTAACTGGTCACCTGAGCTCAGTGTTGGGAAATGTACAGCGAGGAAGGTTGAGCCAGCTGGTTGAATCAAAAATAAAAATAAAAAATAAATTTGTTTGGCGAACAAGAGACTCTTGACTGTAGTGATAGGAAAGGTGAGGATTGTGGAACGTAAAGGGTACTGTCGCCATTGATATTTGAACAACCCATAATTGTTGAAAGTAATGAATGATGTTGCCGGGGTGATGGATAAAAAAAAAGAATCTTTGGATTTCCTGAACTCGTTATCGGGAATTGTATAGCGAGGAAGGATGGTCCGATAGATGAATTAATAAAAAAATTGAAATGGGTGGCAACAGGAACACTATGGGAGACTGTATGAGGTTGAGAGGAAATGGGTTAAGGATGTGTGGGAAGTGATATACAAGGTATGTCCCATAAGTTCCCGGACTGGGTCCATAAAAAAATAAATAAATGAAAAATGTAAATGAATTTGACTGTTTATTATAGAAAAAATATCTGGCTACACGGTGGTACCAATATCGAGGCGGTACTTGCGCGCGCGCCAAGGTTATTCTAATTTATTTAAAGGTCACACCTAGCGCTGCGGCGATTTTACGATGGAACAAAAATTGAAGCAGAGGATTTGCATAGAATTTTGTGTGAAACTTCAAATATCAGCAACCGAAACTTTTGAAATGCTTAATAAAGCATTCCCCAATGACGCCCCAAAGAGAACAACTGTTTTTGAATGACATTCTAGATTTAAAGCTGGCAGAATTTCCATTGAAGATGATCCTCGTCAAGGACGCCCAAAATTTCAAAGGACTGATGAAAATGTGCAAAAAATCACCGATTTGATAAAATAAAATCCTCGAACCACTTTGCTGGAGCTAGAGCAAGACACAGGCATCTCTAAAACAACGATTGGAAGGATCGTAACCGAAGATTTGAAGCTCAAAAAGACTCCTGCAAAATTCATCCCAAGATTCCTCACCAATGAGCAAAAACTGTGTCGGCTTGCAACCTGTGAGGACATGATGGAAATGACAAGAACGGATCCAGAATGGAAAGACAAGATAATCACAGGCGACGAGACATGGGTCTATGGCTATGACCCTGAAACCAAACCTCAAACTGCCGAGTGGAGAGGTTAGGGTGAGCCTAGACCCAAAAAATCCAGAAACAAGGTGTTGCTGGTCGCTTTTTCGGATAACAAGGGCATTGTTCATTACGAGTATCTTCCTGCAGGCCAAACATTTATTAAGGAAATGTATTTGGGCATTCTTCGCCGTCTAAGGGAAGCGATTCGAAAAAAAAGGCCAGAAAAATGGACTAATTGTGGCTGGATCTTACACCATGACAATGCTCGCCCTCACACAGCGCACTTGATGACTAGCTTTTTGGCGAAAAACGGGACACAAATCCTACTTCAACCACCCTATTTCCCAGACATCGCACCAAATGACTTTTTCCTGTTCCCCAAACTTAAAGCAGTTCTAAAAGGAAGACATTTTGACACCAGGGATGACAGGGATTACTTTGAAAAGTTTTAATAAAAAGAAAATTAAAAAATCTTACCTTTTTTTTTATGGACCCAGTCTGGGAACTTATGGGACATACCTTGTAGTATACTAAAATTTCCCAAATATTTACCCTCGCTATTGTGTGTGTTTACTTTAAATATATCCTTCCTATTATACTCCTCATATATATTTTTGTAGTTTTATAATATTATATCAGTGTGTAACCACTACTACCCTTTATATTTATTTTTACTATAATAACTAATTTGTGCCCCAATTTTTTTTCCCATTTAATAGGTTTGCTAACTTTTCGCTCCATTTTATTTCACTACCCTAATCAAACCTTTCTCACTGGGTGCACATTCTATCGTAATTTAAACAATGTGATATGTAAGTAATAAAGTATGACGTCTTTTCTAGTCGTCTCAAAGTGACACCAGCTTGCCACTGGACACCCGGGGGATCCAGAAAGGGACAAAAAGGGCGTTGGTCCGGATGTTGACAGTTAGTTAGGTTACAGTGGATATTTTCGGAGAGGTCTGCTGAGTGCTAGGTCTCACGTTGGCCCTCGTCGCCGCCGTTTTGGCTCCTCTCTGCCTCCGCGGCTTCATTCAGGACGCCGAGCTTTCCTCAGTTAATCCTCAACTTTCCACTGGTCCTGGTGCCACGTGAGACGTAGTAGGAGAGCGTCTTTTGATCCCAAACTTTGTCCTTACTGTCCCGTGCGGATTTCCCACTTTGCACGCCTTGCCACTCAACCCCGACTGCTTCCAACTCACTTGTTAGCTTACCCGGGTTTACGACATATATATTTTAAACACACATACAAATATTTGGAAATAAATATAACCATTCATTGAAAGTCATATTTAATTTGGGCCATATTCTACGTTTTTCTTCAACTTCCGCGCTAGATTCAACACTTTCTATTTTCAATTGTGTTTTTTATTATAGATTTATCAACAACCTAATTTAGAGTCGAAGCACTCACATCTTTCAAAACATTAAGGCTGAATTATGAAATTCATAAAAGGGGTACTTATTAGATAAAATTAAAAATTATATTTAAGAAAATGGGGGTGAATCGCGTACACTATGTGAGAGAGATTCCTCTTACATTTTCTCTGTAGAACTATTCAAAGAGAAATAGAAGAAACAGAAAGGCAAATATTCACAAAAATTGATTAGGATTCAAAATATCAAAATATTTGTCGACGCTTTTCGTTAGAATTCTGATCGCAGAATAAACAAGGTTTGCTTTTTAAACCAACCCAATTTTCTTCACATTTTTTGGTAATTTCTTTACCGTTCCACAGAGACAGCTTTTCATTATTCAAGACAGACTCTCTCCATTTTACAGAGAAACTAGAAAAAGCTAAAAATATATATTCTTTATGTTATTTATAATTTGTGGGGAGAGGTAAACTATTTTAATAAAATATCAATAATAAGTGAGAAGTGTAAGATAATCTCATCCAACAAAATCAACCAGCAATTCAGAATCAAGTTTTATTTACTATTTATAGTTTTCTAGTTTTCGGGGCAACATGCCATTCAACAGTACAACTATAAGTATAACTTCCAGCTAACTATAAACGCTTTAAAAAGAAAATAGCATTATACAAATCTACATTATATATTTATAATAAGCCTAATTTATTCCGCTTGGTTCTAACGCACAAAATATTCAAAATATATTTTATGTGATTTATAGGTTTTAGAGTAGTTATAAATACGCGTGAAAAAGGAACCTTGGTATATGGTTGTCCCAAAAGTGCATGTTTTTCTTATTACTTGGCGGATGATATTATCACAGGAATATACATAATAATACATAATACAATTACTTTATGCATTAATACACAGACATTATACATAACGGCGAATAATATTGGTATTTCAAATTTTTGTTAGTGTTTGCAAACTTTTGGGACAACCTTGTGTAGATTAATATTTAATATAAATAAAATGTAAATAAATAATCAACAGAGCCTATACATCTACAAACCCAGCCCTGGCGTCCTGACGTCGGCCAAGACGTGCATCTATAAGTACTTCCTCGGCGTGGAACTGAGGAGTGTTCAAGAAGACCTTGGTTGGAGGAGAACTCTCTCAAGGTGGGAAAGTCTCCCTTGCTGAAGAAATTTGTACACATACACAACTATATATATTCCCCTACATTTCTCTACCCTTTATCTACTATCTTACTATATATTTTTCCACCTCTGTAACAATTGATTAGAATAATCAATATTAATGTTTAAATTGTCTTCCAACCCAGCCAGGATAGAAACCTCGACATGTGTTTAGCCAATCTTAACCGCAGCAGCTATAGCGGCCACCGCGGGATTAGATCCTACATAACCCAGTAGCCTGGGTTATAAATCAAGTTATAGCGGCAGCTATATTTATTCCAATTGAAACTTTCTCCTTCAATTTCCCACTGGGATGGTCGTTTGTTAGCGTTCCCAAAGGGATTCTATTCCTTTTGGAGAGACTCATCCCCCATGCGGTATAATATATTGATACTGTGTATCTATATAGGGGTTTATCCATTCTCTTTGAGAGACATGCTCTGAAATATATTGATACTGTATTTTTCTAAAGGAATATAATTTTCTTTTACATTGATTTATTCCATACGATATAGTAAGTTGATACTGTATCTATATAAAGTTATATTTTTCTTTCAGATTGTTTTATCCCATACTTTATAATAATTTGATATTGTATCTTTTATAAATGTATATTTTTTTCTTTCCTATGGTTTCATCCTCCACCGTATAATATATTGTAGCTATATAGAAGTATTTCTGTTTTTTTTTTTTTTAATTATTCTTCCAATGCTTAACAATAAATTGATTCTTTATATTTTATATTGTTTGTCTCTAGAGACATCTTAATATGTATATATAACGGAGACTGGGTAAAAAGTACCAAAGATCAGTATTTAGGATTTGAAAGTCGTAAACATTTATTTTCTCCAAGACACCCATTTTTGAGCTAAAGATGAAAACGCGCTCTGTGTAAATTGTAGCAAGGTATTTATTATTTTATTAACAGAGTATCATTTTTTGTAGTTTTATAATATTATATCAGTGTGTAACCACTACTACCCTTTATATTTATTTTTACTATAATAACTAATTTGTGCCCCAATTTTTTTTCCCATTTAATAGGTTTGCTAACTTTTCGCTCCATTTTATTTCACTACCCTAATCAAACCTTTCTCACTGGGTGCACATTCTATCGTAATTTAAACAATGTGATATGTAAGTAATAAAGTATGACGTCTTTTCTAGTCGTCTCAAAGTGACACCAGCTTGCCACTGGACACCCGGGGGATCCAGAAAGGGACAAAAAGGGCGTTGGTCCGGATGTTGACAGTTAGTTAGGTTACAGTGGATATTTTCGGAGAGGTCTGCTGAGTGCTAGGTCTCACGTTGGCCCTCGTCGCCGCCGTTTTGGCTCCTCTCTGCCTCCGCGGCTTCATTCAGGACGCCGAGCTTTCCTCAGTTAATCCTCAACTTTCCACTGGTCCTGGTGCCACGTGAGACGTAGTAGGAGAGCGTCTTTTGATCCCAAACTTTGTCCTTACTGTCCCGTGCGGATTTCCCACTTTGCACGCCTTGCCACTCAACCCCGACTGCTTCCAACTCACTTGTTAGCTTACCCGGGTTTACGACATATATATTTTAAACACACATACAAATATTTGGAAATAAATATAACCATTCATTGAAAGTCATATTTAATTTGGGCCATATTCTACGTTTTTCTTCAACTTCCGCGCTAGATTCAACACTTTCTATTTTCAATTGTGTTTTTTATTATAGATTTATCAACAACCTAATTTAGAGTCGAAGCACTCACATCTTTCAAAACATTAAGGCTGAATTATGAAATTCATAAAAGGGGTACTTATTAGATAAAATTAAAAATTATATTTAAGAAAATGGGGGTGAATCGCGTACACTATGTGAGAGAGATTCCTCTTACATTTTCTCTGTAGAACTATTCAAAGAGAAATAGAAGAAACAGAAAGGCAAATATTCACAAAAATTGATTAGGATTCAAAATATCAAAATATTTGTCGACGCTTTTCGTTAGAATTCTGATCGCAGAATAAACAAGGTTTGCTTTTTAAACCAACCCAATTTTCTTCACATTTTTTGGTAATTTCTTTACCGTTCCACAGAGACAGCTTTTCATTATTCAAGACAGACTCTCTCCATTTTACAGAGAAACTAGAAAAAGCTAAAAATATATATTCTTTATGTTATTTATAATTTGTGGGGAGAGGTAAACTATTTTAATAAAATATCAATAATAAGTGAGAAGTGTAAGATAATCTCATCCAACAAAATCAACCAGCAATTCAGAATCAAGTTTTATTTACTATTTATAGTTTTCTAGTTTTCGGGGCAACATGCCATTCAACAGTACAACTATAAGTATAACTTCCAGCTAACTATAAACGCTTTAAAAAGAAAATAGCATTATACAAATCTACATTATATATTTATAATAAGCCTAATTTATTCCGCTTGGTTCTAACGCACAAAATATTCAAAATATATTTTATGTGATTTATAGGTTTTAGAGTAGTTATAAATACGCGTGAAAAAGGAACCTTGGTATATGGTTGTCCCAAAAGTGCATGTTTTTCTTATTACTTGGCGGATGATATTATCACAGGAATATACATAATAATACATAATACAATTACTTTATGCATTAATACACAGACATTATACATAACGGCGAATAATATTGGTATTTCAAATTTTTGTTAGTGTTTGCAAACTTTTGGGACAACCTTGTGTAGATTAATATTTAATATAAATAAAATGTAAATAAATAATCAACAGAGCCTATACATCTACAAACCCAGCCCTGGCGTCCTGACGTCGGCCAAGACGTGCATCTATAAGTACTTCCTCGGCGTGGAACTGAGGAGTGTTCAAGAAGACCTTGGTTGGAGGAGAACTCTCTCAAGGTGGGAAAGTCTCCCTTGCTGAAGAAATTTGTACACATACACAACTATATATATTCCCCTACATTTCTCTACCCTTTATCTACTATCTTACTATATATTTTTCCACCTCTGTAACAATTGATTAGAATAATCAATATTAATGTTTAAATTGTCTTCCAACCCAGCCAGGATAGAAACCTCGACATGTGTTTAGCCAATCTTAACCGCAGCAGCTATAGCGGCCACCGCGGGATTAGATCCTACATAACCCAGTAGCCTGGGTTATAAATCAAGTTATAGCGGCAGCTATATTTATTCCAATTGAAACTTTCTCCTTCAATTTCCCACTGGGATGGTCGTTTGTTAGCGTTCCCAAAGGGATTCTATTCCTTTTGGAGAGACTCATCCCCCATGCGGTATAATATATTGATACTGTGTATCTATATAGGGGTTTATCCATTCTCTTTGAGAGACATGCTCTGAAATATATTGATACTGTATTTTTCTAAAGGAATATAATTTTCTTTTACATTGATTTATTCCATACGATATAGTAAGTTGATACTGTATCTATATAAAGTTATATTTTTCTTTCAGATTGTTTTATCCCATACTTTATAATAATTTGATATTGTATCTTTTATAAATGTATATTTTTTTCTTTCCTATGGTTTCATCCTCCACCGTATAATATATTGTAGCTATATAGAAGTATTTCTGTTTTTTTTTTTTTAATTAATCTTCCAATGCTTAACAATAAATTGATTCTTTATATTTTATATTGTTTGTCTCTAGAGACATCTTAATATGTATATATAACGGAGACTGGGTAAAAAGTACCAAAGATCAG
>CP092864.1:113706899-113863296 GCA_030710605.1 Cordylochernes scorpioides | reverse complement strand
TATTTAGGATTTGAAAGTCGTAAACATTTATTTTCTCCAAGACACCCATTTTTGAGCTAAAGATGAAAACGCGCTCTGTGTAAATTGTAGCAAGGTATTTATTATTTTATTAACAGAGTATCATTTTTATGTTTATATTTTACTACTCTGTAAACTTCCCTCATTGCTTATCTTTTGTTTATTATTCATAGTTGTATTTAAATTATTGCCTTGAATAAATAGCTATGATATCCTGAAGTTTGTCCACGTGGCAATATTATTATACATAATATTATTATATTCAACAATTTTGTATCCATTTTTTTAGAAATTGATATGCAGATCTCTATTATGTACACTGATTTAAATGTCATTACTAAAAAAGGCTTTTAATATTGAGTAGATACAGTTTGAGAAAATGTATATATATAGAAGTTTAGAAGATGTTAAGATAAACAAATATGCAAAGTTGGTTCCAAAGAATAAATCAAGCCATAACTCTTCTTTCGAATTTATTTCGATCAGGAAGAACTTCTACAGTAAATTGTGAAAAATTGAGCCATACCCGTACCCCCACCACATGTATGCGCGCAAGGATCTGCCATGTAGAATGAACGATTGGCCTAGAACAGGGGTCGGCACCTTTTGAGTTGGAAGAGTCAAAAATTACAATTTAAAAAATACCAAAGTTTTAAAGAGACACATAATGTTTTCTTGCTAGCAATGAATAGTACTCATATAAATAAAGTTTTCATTTATGCGAGCACTACACGCAGCTTCACATCCAAATTTGGCTCCCGAGCCGCAAGTTGCCGACCCCAAACCTAAAACCACTAACTAATTGAGGACGTTACAAACAAAAATAAAATTTGTGTTTGACAGAATTTTGAAGGTCTAGTGCACTTTAAACTTGTCTCTGATGGTCGATGAATTACTAGTTAGTTATTCTCTGGATCTTTGGGAATTAATATAAGAAGTTTATTCTCCAAATACCCAACTCTTGTTGAACCATAGCATGTGCTATTCTCCAGCAAGATTACGCTCCGTCTCACAAAGTACGTTTAGCTCTTAATAAAATTATGGTATTTGTAAGGAACTAAATATTTGTCTACCCAACTTATTCTCCAGACCTTGCTAAATAGGACAACAACTTATATAAATGGAGGACATTTTATTCAGTGGAAGACACTTAGAAAATACTGCGCAACCGTGTTAAATCGCAGAACATCCTGGAGACCTACCTTGATCTGACATTCTGAATTAAAGTACCGCATACCTAAATCAAATTGTCCTAAATTGAATTTCCCTGATATTTCTGACTTTGTCTTATGGTGTCTTCATAGTTGCTAAATCATCCGCTATCGAGGGGTTTGAGCCCTTCGGCTGATCTTTTATACGATCCTTCAGAATTTACACCTACCTGTTCTCATGCGTCTGACCTTGGTTCTAAAAGCTCCGCGGGTTCGAAACCGTTTCGAATAAAACGACCTGTATTTTAAATTCTAATTACTGTAGAGCCGCCATTTATTTCAGAATATATGTCCCAATGACCTGCTTTGTATGGATATCAAGTAAAATTTTAATTATCTCGGATACGATTGGTTTGGGTTCTATAACTAACCTATTTTTGTGTAAAATTTATCAGGCTTCCAGGGAAAGAATCTTTTCAAGACGTTTTTATTCTCTAGCTATCGGGCACGGACGCCCTTCTACCAATTTTACCAAGTTTTCTCCTGTAGAAGGGCGTCCGTGCCCGAAAGCTAAAAAATAAAAACGTTTTGAAACTTTTCCATGGAGGCCTGATAAATTTTACTCAATATTGATACAAGAGATTATTCTATTGAATAACCTATTTTGTTATAGAGTTTGAATCTTTTCTTTTAAACAATGATCTGTTTTGTCCTTTTATATACTTTCCGTATCGTAGCGCGTGTATCTTATTTGCGATTACGATAGATTTGTTCACGTACGTTGCACGCGTCAATATACTATTGTTTTTCTTATTCTTTAAAATCTATTTATACTCTCTTCAGCTAGATGAGTAGATCCTCCGAACATATATTTCATTCGGACTACTTGTATTTTGCAATAAATGTTTATCAACCTATTGAAGTTTTCCAAAGATCGAAAATTCAAAAATTAACAATTCTATTTAACCTATATCACAGAAATCAGTTTACTACTCTTTCCTTTTGCGTGCCCTCCTAATATCTACTCAAGAAATCAGTTTGCGAAAAGTATTACAGACAGCCAAACAGTTCAGATAATCGTTAAAATGAAGTTGTTCCTGTAGTCGACGTATAAGGCGTATGTTCAATTATAGCTCTTTCAACCAATATAACTGGGTTAGCCATTAGCGACATAGCCTTTCTTATTGTGCTGTTCTTTGTACATTTATTTAACTCGATCATCGTTATTTTCAAATTCTTTTCGCCTATGCGGTATATAATTCGTCGTATATCGATTTTGGGTTATAAATACGCTTTAATATCTGCAGTGTATCTTATTTAAAGTCGGGTAAATATGGGTGGATATTAAAATGAAGTTCAAATTACCCCTTCCACACAATTTTATAGCTATATTTACGTTGGTCTGACTTCTTAAGAATAAAAAAATATATATGCATGGCTCAACCGGGAGTTATTTACATGCACATTCTCTCCGAGTAATACTGTTATATTTTATAGCGTCTAAAACGGACACTGCCCAGGAGACATACAACGATGATACAATATTTCTGTTCAATATCGGGGTATGCTCCAATAATTCCACAGTTCCGGCAAGTTATTCAGTTCAACTTTCTGTCTCATGAATGTGGTCTATATATACGTCTTTTCCAAGGAAAACAAATATTTACTCGGTAATTTATTTAAATTTCCTCATCATCGCTTAACAAATATATGCCATTTTTACTCGGTTTACATAGGTCTGGGATCATCTACCTTTGCCACGTAGTGTCGATGACTTTAAATTTCTGTTTTGCGAACGTAACGTTACAAACCTCTTACATTATCTCTCCCAAGGATTATTTTCTTGTTACATAACCTAGGTGCGATTACAAATTCTATAAATGCACTGCTGGGAATTAAAATGTGTACACCCGAAAGTAAAAAAAAAAGGTTAAATGATATATATACTGGACAGATAAATTATTCTGGTATAATAACAAATAATTGAATTTTCAAAAAGGTAATGGATCCTGAAAATACATTATCTAGAAGAGAGAAATAGTCTGGCAACAATAAGAGAATATACGTCGGGGAATAGGTTTAAACAGAGATTGGATGATATATACAACTATAGCTTGTCATGCAGCTTCAAAACGATGCTCCATTTCATCGACAGTAGTGACTGACGTGTGGTGTGTGCCAATCGCCCGTCAACCACTGACAAGACGTTTTCTATTGGTGACATATAATTCGAACGTGCTGGCTAGGGCAGAACCCGAACATTTTCGGTTCGTAGGAAGGTCTGTACAATACCAGAAACATGCGATCGTGCATCATCCTGCTGAAACATAGCGTTTACCAGGCCTAGAATAAATTGTGATGCCATGGGCCTTTGCATATCATAAATGTAATAAAGACTACTTAAAGTGCCTGGGATTCGAAGAAGAGATGACCGAGACGTGTATCCAATTGTACACAAACCATCAATATAGATGGAGGCCAGTTTGACGATATGGAATGTACGCTGGCAATGTGCCTTCTCCACGATGG
This sequence comes from Cordylochernes scorpioides, assembly GCA_030710605.1. Taxonomy (NCBI): domain Eukaryota; kingdom Metazoa; phylum Arthropoda; class Arachnida; order Pseudoscorpiones; family Chernetidae; genus Cordylochernes; species Cordylochernes scorpioides. The sequence goes on along the minus strand of CP092864.1, from coordinate 113,859,598 downwards.
TGTCAAACATGATTGTGCTGCGAAATAAAACATAGAATCGTCTGAAAACACTGGGTTTCACCATTTCCGCGTACAGATTACTCTTTAATCACACAATTGAAGACGCTCTTGTCTGTGAGGTAGCGCCAAACCATGGTCGTCGAGCTTACAGTCCTTGCTGCTACAAATGTGGTCGAACTGTTTGTGGAGACACATTTTGACTTTGGATATACCCCATTCCTGGACTCGGGACTCTTGATATGGCTATGTAATCCATTAAGGCCATTCGGGTAACATATCGGTCCTATTTGCTGTTATTAATAGCGGGCGGCTGAGATCCAGTATGACCTTCTTTGATTTCATATTTTGCCAACAGTCATGGGATCCAGACCGACACAATACTGTAGTCTAATAAACCGTATTCCCAGTAGGCTACAATTCATTCTCTATCCAAATCAGAAACGCGTTGATATATATTTTTTTTCTTGCACAAAACATCACGACACCCTGTTATAACGAAACAGTGTTTGAAATGCAGAGTTCAGTATAAGAAATCGGCTGTATTATCTCTTTTTTTCAATACATTGTACATAGTGGCGCTTATTTTGCATAAATACATTCAAAATCTGAGAATTTCAATGTCAAATAATTTTCTTACTTTTGTATCAATTTCATATTTTTGAAGCGTCACTTTCTTGTTGTAACATTTTACTTTTAATGGCTAAAATTATATTACGAAACTGGCGCTAACAATCCCTTGCCACTTGGTACCAAGGCCCCAATTCTAAACGCATAGGGGTTGCTGGGTTATCTTTGGTGACAATATCATGTTTGTAGCGTGTCACATTCTTGATGTAACAATTTTAATGACCAGTACTGTATTTCGAAACTGCCGTAAAAATGCTACTTGGTAACAAGGCTCCTAATCTTAGCTCATAGGGTTTGAGTCAATTCAGACGGGAGAAATGACATATTTTATATAGAGCAATGTCCTCCCGGCAAAATTTCCATCGCACCGCATTTAAATGGAGATCGCCAGGGAATACCAAATCCCTGTATTATTATTTTTTGGTTAAAAACTAACTAAAAAGTTAAGCACTCTCTCTTGTAAAAAGTTTAATTTACTCAAAATTTCTCAAAATAAAATATAAAATGTTTCATCAAGGAAAATCTACCTTTTTTTCCAGTTCTCGAGGCAATTCTGTAATTAAGATACCGCGGCCTCAAGCCATCAATTGAAATATATATTTTTTACTTACAGAATACGTACAACCAATAAATTCAAATGGAATTTCAACAAAAAACATATTTTTAAATGAAATGGATTTCTATATAAAAAAACACCATATTTTAAAATATTCAATTAAAATTCATTTTAAAGAAAACTTGGACAAAGAGAAGAGGACACAAATAACTAACCCAGCACCCGAGGCAATGGGGAAAAAAAAACTTTAAATCAACGTCAGAGCCCTGAAGTAAACAACGCCAGTAATCTGCTTGGAATACTTTTAATTGTAGGTGTGGATGGCTTGGTAAATATTTGACCTATATATGATATGTGTGAAAAGAATCATTCGGGTCATAATGTCTTCATTCGTTATATATAGATTGCGCGTTATTGCTTTGTATTAATTTATGCCTATTGGCCTTGTCCTTATTGTTTGCGGAAAAGCATTGCTCGATGCAAATATTTAAATGTAATTCTACATTCCTAAAAGCTTACGTTCATAGTTGGCTTAGCTCTTGAAATTGAAGATACTTCACCCAGTATAAATATTTTTATTGTCTAGATGTTTCAACAAAATTAGTTTGTCCTCGTCATGAGCAAATAAAAATTTTGGCATTTTGCAAGGCGTTGAAAATTATTCACGATAATCAAGACCAATTTTGATTCCTTGGTATTCGAAGTATCTTAAATTTCAAGAGCTATGAATGCCGACCAGGCAGCCTCTATCTTCACGAAAGTTTGCATGAATACCATTTTTAATATTCCACACTTCAGTGTAGCATATATAATCAGAATGATCCAATAGAGTATTAAAGCCCTAAATATGAGGTTTGGTAGATTAAATTGATTAGCTGAGCCCTCCTAATATATTTTTTTTTCATTGCAATATGGATAGTAGAAGTTTGATTTATTTGTGAAAAGAAACAATCGCTTCTAAGTGTCTTCATTATTCATATAGGATATGGGCGAAAACCTCATACTTTTGATAAGTGCATTAACTTTTTACACATAATTATCTTCCTCCGGCCTTTCTCCATTATGTATACCTGTGTATGTCAGAGTTCGCCTAATAATTGTTTCGATTTGATAAATAATACCTCATGCATTTTAATTTATAAGAAATATTTTAGGATTCTTAGAAAATTATCTTCTTCTTAACTGCTATCTTGTTAAGGCACTTGATAACAGTAACTATTTAAAACATTATGTGGTATAATTATTCATTTCTACTCTAATCTTCTTATCTAATCAACACCTGTCTTTTTAATCTTCTCTGGCCTGGGGAATCTAACCTTTTTGAACAAATTTGGTTGTGCGCAGCACCTTGATAATATGATAGAGTGCATTGCGGTTTGTCTGCTTTCTGGGCTTTTGGGCTCATACACTTTGGCTAGTACTCCGTAAAACTATATTCTCTCTAATTTCTCATTCTGGTTCGTGCCCACCCGGGGACGAAATTTTGGTTAGTAGCTCGTGAAACCATATTTTCTTTCTAATTTCTTATTCAGTACTTTTCTGAAGATGGTAACAACGCTGTTACCGAAACGTCACGCACTATATATTCATTTGGATTTGGTGGTATTACCTTGTGTGTAATTTATGAGGAAATAAATAGGTTAAAATAATAGCTCCTCTATTTCACATAAAATTTTGAAATTAAAAAATATCCTGAATCCTATATGCATTAGACATAGAGAATGCAATATTTTTATAAATATACATAAAATGACGAATGAATATTTGAATATAGTATATTAAAACACTTAAAGTAAATTGCACGACTATATTATCATAATATTTCTCTCTATCCTTCGCTCTCATTCTAAACAATCTACCTTTAAGATTTAAGAAATTTTCAAATTTATATTCAATCGTAAATATATTGTATATAATTTGGGGTTTTAAATATTCTAATATATTTAAAATATTTATATTATATCATACATGTTGAATCTCATTTGTTATATATATATATATACTAGCGGATGTACCCGGCTTCGCCCAGGTTTTTCTCGAGGGAATGTTTGTAGTCTAGTAATAAGAAAATATACCACACCTAAAAACTATCAGAGAAAAGAGAAACCACGGAAGGTGAACAGAAAAATGCTTACAATGGATGTTATGTTTACGATATCAAGTTAAATAAAAACAAAGATAAAATTTGCATATGTTGGTCACTATAAATTTGTATATTTGTTAGGCGAAATTAGAAACATGATAAAACAATTGGGTATTTAAAAACAAATGTAGAAATAAAAGTTGAAGTATAATAAACAATGTTAAAGATTAGTTTTAATTATTAATCAAGATTGTGTGTGAATATGTGAGAAAGATATAATATCGTTGTTGTTTTCTTGGCCGACTGTTTTACATATGGTGTTATCTTAAAGTTGCTTGTTTTGAATATTTTTTAGATTGAGATTATTAGCTAGTATGTAAAAGAATTAACTCTGTTGAAATTTAATTTTGTATTTATATATAAATAAAATTAACTCTGTTGATTTTTCTTGTATTTAATCGATAACAGCGAAGTTACGCATGTTAATGTTAGGAAATATATTTTGATGTTAAGCAAAACCTGCTCCATCTCGTTTTACATAAATGTTGAAAATTTGGTTAAAATTGATGCATTGTAACGAAAGGTTTTAGTGATGTCCACTTATGAAATTCCCATTTTATTAATATAGATAAATATATTTTTATTCCGAGAAAAGGTTCTCTTAGAATATATTCAGGAACATTTGACGGGGCTGTGCGTGCCAGAATTATTTAATTAATTAAATTAAATATTTAATTATTTATATAGGGACAGAATTATTTATAAGCCTTGCGCTATTCACATATGTTTTATGTCTTAATTTGAACAGCGTCTGAACACTAATTATCCAAACACTGCCTTTGTTTATTTTAACCTACATTTCAGGTGTTGGCGAATTATTTGTAATTTTATATACATGGGTATATAGATGAAATTAGATACATGAATGTATAACACTAAAAAGTAAATTCTATCTACAATACATCTCACAAGGTAGAATAATGAGAAGTATGGGGAGATAAATATTTCTACAATTATATTGAGAGTTGAACACCCCAGACTCTCTCAATATAAAGACCAGAAATGATATCAAGGGAATTGAAAGAAGCGATTAAAAGCTGGATAGAAGCGAACAGAAGACATAAAGAAAGTTAAAGAAAGTTAAATGAGGTCTAGCAGTCAGAGATTGGCTGAGAAAAGAAGTATTTATATGCATAACCATTCATATATGCAACATAAAGTTGCGAAAGAAATTCATGTGAATAATATTCATGTACGAAATGAGGCACCTCTCTCATTAAAAATTCGTTGTTTTATGGAGTTTTAAAGGAATATGTGACTCTTTTGGTACATTTATATATTTACATATCAATATATATAAACATGTGTGATTTATTTATTCTACTCAAAATATCAGAAAAATATTTCGAAAAAAATATAACATAAAAAGCTTTCTGAAATATTTTGCCACTATATAAACTGTGCGACCACCAATGCTTTTCGTGTTATCTTCATCCGCATTCCGTGTTCCAATCACACGACTTATTGGGAAATTTCCATTCCAAGTGTCCCTCTTCCCTTGTTTATGGACTGGATCGACGCTTAAGTTATCCAACATAATTCTAGCGATCGTTGCTATCTATCGGCAATTTTATCTTTCAACTTCCTACTTACCTTAATTTGGTGGAAAATATTGAGAGGGTCTTCCATGCTTAATTATACGAGCTGCCACATACTGCTCTTATAGTGTATTGGGCTATTTATTTTTATTTGAAAAAAAAATGCTAAATAGTTTCATTTCACTTATACAGATAGCGCGCACTGATTGCTAGAGTTCAAATTATGCCGAATTGACTTTTTTGTAAATTGTTTGGGAAGAAGCAATGCTAGATATAAGAATTTATTACTATTTCTACTGCCTCAAAGTTTATATCCACACTTTCATTTATTATCTTAAATAATAAAATTACGTATATATAAACAGGACAGCCTAAAATGACCAAACGCTGGAAGAATTCGCCAGGCCCTTCCAATATTTTTTTTTATCGCCATAAGGACTTTAAGAAGTTGTTTTCTTTGAAAAAAATCGCAGTGAATCGTTTTATTTATTTTATAAGATGACGCGCTAATGCCGTATGTATAATTATGTATAAACCTCTTTTGAATGCATTTAATGTGTAGTGAAATAATGGATAAAACCTAGGAAAATTTCACAGAACCATTTTGGTGATATGTACTCTTGCGCTTTGATATCAGTTTAGAGACATGCACTGATTATTTAACGGAGGAATAAGCAAATACATTTTCGTCAGCAGCATTGATCAGATAATATCATTATTTCAGGCGGAAAAGGATGATGGATCAAGACCACCAACTCTCAACCTATCAAACTAACTCAGTCACAGACATTCATTAATGGAAGAGCGAATATATTACTTGAGCAAATGCAAGAAATGGCAGTTCCGTCCTTAATTGCAAGAATAAGAACATTTTAGATGTCTGTAGATATATTTATAGACCCAATATTTCAATTTATATAAACACGCAAGTCTTTAAAATGCGCCAAAAGCTTCCACAGAAAGGTCGTTGCTAGTACATAAAATGCGCCAAAGAAGCTGAGCTGCGCGGTTAAAACATTGATGCTACCCACGGAGTTGGCTAATAACAGATAAGAAATAGACCAGGAACGGCCCAAAAAAGCGCTCCCTCCCCCATTTTAGGAGATTTGTTCTCCAATCAGGAGCGAGCCTGGAATGACGTCATACGTGGGTGGCTGACCTTTCAGCCAATCCATTGGCGCCACGTTCTTTGTTTACTTCCAGCTACCCCCTCGTCCGCAGTCAGGTTTCTGGTACTGTTTGAAATTATCGTTAAATTTCCAATACACGTGACTCTGTATTGTATCCATGAATCCATATGACAAAATAACAGATTGGAATATATTCGTATATTTCTAAAATAGCAATGTATAATACAATAAATGTGTTCCGGTTTATATTTAGAGGGGCTCACTCTATCAAGTCGCCGTACAGAGGTCATTTAAATGAACGACGTGCCGAAGGATTCCTATTTTCATCCTATTTCAATTATAAATGATTGTTCTGTAAATTCCCTGTATTTTGTGGCGCCTTCTATTTTGGTTGATGGTTTGTATTTCAGTTATCTATAAGCTACTTGCTCCTAGATTCAATCAGGTTTTGGTGGATAAATGTATGGATTTATGTAACCAGATTAAAAATCCGCTGTAGTTTGCTTCAGGGAAACACCGGAAATAAAATAGAAGGATTTTATGAAGGAAGTAAGTAAACGATATTAATTAAAATGTGGATGTTTTTAGAAAACCTTTTGGGGGCTTGTTTGGGGGACTTTTGTTATTCGTAATTTTGACTCTAATGAAAGAGTTATGCGGAGAGTTGCCACATAACTCGGCTAAGGGCGTGCTGTCTGGATCAAATGCGAAGAAGGGGACGAGCACGCCTTCTTCCCCAGTATGCAACAGTACTCAATATTCCAGAACCCTCTTCCACTTTTCCTCAAGGCGTCGTAGCATGGATCTGGGCATTCATCTGGCTGCCTAGCATTGGGCTCATAGACGTCGAGTGGCCTGGTGTATGGCTGACGAGTCTTATAGGGGTCAGGAAATCGCTCCGTTGTAGGACGGTTTTCAGAAGCGTGTGGCATATTAGGAGGACAAGGTTCTCGGAAAGGATCAGTGATGGGGTAGGTTTCAGGGAATGAATCTTCGGCTGGGCAAGTTTCAGGGTGAGGATCTTTTGTAGGGAGGGTTTCAGGAAAATTATCTGAGGTGTGGCAGGTTTCAGGAAGGGATTCTGGGGTGAGGTAAGTTTCCGAAAAGGGATCTGTGGTAGGACAGGTTTCAGGACAATCATCCTTAGGCGAGTGCGGTCTAACATCATGGCTTTGTGGTAGGTTACCAGGAATTCTCTGAGATTTAAAATCTCGTGGACCAGCTGAATGCATATCTATCTCATCTCTGTGTTGTTGATGTGGCTCCGTGTTGGCGTCAGGGGAAGAGTGCGGCATTTCCTTGATGGTGTCTCGATCGAATTCTTGATGGTAATCGATTTTTGTGATTCGACCACCTTCCTTCGGCTTCACCCCAATCTCCATATCCCGAGAGTGAATAATGACCGTCCCCTTACTTGGAACCTCCTCAAGAAGAAAGTTACCGGATGGAGCTTGGACGTAGCTTAAATTTTCTTGGTCAGGAAGTCGCTGGATTGAGAGTGGGCTAGTCTCTCTTTCGTTGTAGCCTATACCGCCTGGACCTACAGGCCCTACGTCAGGAAAATCCTGTTGATTCTGTGGTTGCAACCATTGATTTATATTTGGTTCTTGATGCTCTGTCTGAGGAGAACTCTGTTCTTGAGGGCTGTGAATATGCCCACAGCCGTTGTGCACACCACAAGGCATAGGAGGAATGGTCCCATGTTCGTGTTCTTTCACATAATTGATCATTGTTTGTTCAGGGGGCAGGCCAATAATTTCAGAACTCGGCGTTCTCGCTACGCTACCCGCGGTGGGCGGACTGTTCTCGCCCAACCTTGGCGCCCAGTCCACGGTGGAGGCGGAATGGAAGTGCTCGCCGCCATGGCTGTGCTTGATTCCCTGCGTGTCTACAACGGGCGAGAAATCTTGGCGATTCGCGTTCCTCCGATCTCGATAGACATCTCTTCCGCCGTACTGCCCTGGATACATGTTTCGCCGACCATACTGTTCCTGGGATCCATATCTACGACCATATTGGCCTGCATACGTATTTCTCTGACCATATCTTTCAAGATTCCTCTGACCACATTGTTCTGGATAGACATTTCTTCGACCGTGCTGTTCTGGAAAGACATTTCTCTGTCCATACTGTTGTGGATAAACATTTCTTCCGCCGTATTGTTCTGGATAGAGATTCCTTCCTCTGTATTGGTCTGAGTTAGGGGGATAGCCAGTGGGCGGGTACCCTTTCCCGGGGGAACTATCATCGCGGCGGTAGTCCTGTGAAGGCTTGCCACCAAAGGGCTTATAGGTTCTGATGTGCTCCCAGTGTTCCTCCCCGGGGTGAGGCCGAGGCTCCATGTACGGGGATTCCCTAGCAGGCTCAGGGACGCCGTAGTTCAGCGGAATGGGTGAGGTCCCCACCACGGGATAGTTGTAATTTTGATAGCTCATTCTTTTGGTCTCTCTGGACAGACATACAACGTAGGCTATTCCACCTGTTCGACATGAGCAGAGTGTGTTAAGAGATATCTGACAAGAGTGACATTAACAGCATATTTAGAGTATAACCTCTAGTCTACGTTTTCCTATATAACGATATTCTCTGAAATCTGGAAGAATTACATAAACACCGCTATTCAACAGTTAATTTTTCGATAAACAGAGATTGCAATAAATAATTATATCCTCTTTGGAGCACTAAATATCACAAATGATTGATGGAAATTATCAGTATTTTTTAAGTAGCACAAGATGTTTCGAATAGGTAATCGGACTGATGTCATAAAATTATTATGGCTGATTTTATTGAGTTTTTTAAACAGTTATATGAAACAAATAATTGGCTACACGATGGCACCATTCTCAAGACGCTACACGCTTGGGACAAGCAGAAAATCGGTTTTTAAAGTTACTTCTAGTGCTATGGCGCTAAATTGCAATGGATATGAAATTGAAACAAGGGATTTGCCTTGAACTTTCCTTGAAATTCAAAAATTCGGCTACCATAACTATAGTTTTTGCTAATCAAGCACTCTCCAACAACACCCTTAAGCGAACAACTATTTTGAATGGCATTCACGAATTTAAAAAATGCATACTTTCAAAGGTCATACTGCGATTTTGCAAACCCTGAAAAAAATGTGGCACAAATCAGATAATATATCAGATTTTTAGATTGACTTACGTAAGAGAATATGATAAAAAAAAAACAACGACCAGATTCTTTATTAAAGATATCAACCTTTAAAAATATGCATCACTATTTATCCAAAGATTGCTTAAAAACAAGCACAATATATTTTGTATTTTGAGGATATGTTCAAAATGGCAAGAAGGGACTCCTAATGTAACGACAAGATAATCACAAGGTTCTACTACTATGGAACACAAACCAAGATTCTACAAAATAAAGAGAATAGGTGGAGCCAAAACATCAAAGCTATTTAAATCCAAAAACCCAGACAAAATAATGCTGAAAATATATCTTACATTGATGGCATTGTGTTCATCAATAGTATCTTCCACAAGCACAGCAAGTAACAAAGTAGTGCTAATTCGAATATACTGAATTTTCTAAGGAAGGAAATTCAGAAAAAAGGACGTAAAATGGGAAATGGTAAATGGATCTCACTCCATGACCGCACCTACTGGTCTTTTTGGTTAATGAAAAAATGAAATCTTACCCCAGCCTCTCTATTTTCACAAGAACTTCTTATACTATATAAAATTGAATCAGTAATAATATAAATTCGCTTTAACACGAATAAATGACATTATTGAAAATTTAGGCTCGAGTTCTAGTTATAACTTCTGAAAACAAACAAATTTCTGGCGCACACATATGTGGTGTATTGAGAATGATACGGTTGTGTAGACAATTGCTTATTTTATCTAAATCACACAAAAGAAATCATCCATAAATATGGTGTGTATTATTTCCTACACTTTATTTGTTCCATATATTGTTATAGAACTTCACTTCTCTATAAGGATAATCTATAAAACAATAGTAATTATATACTGCAAAGAGTATCCCCAATTCAACAATAGTTTTTCTTGTTAACCCTACATAAACTGAATACAATTCTTTCAAAACTTGATAATATGATGTTAGAAAAGCTCGTGTTCGTAGTCTGACAACAGACACAATTATAACAAATCTTCAAGTTGAGAACAAAGCCTTGATGAAGGATCGTAAATTTATTTGGTAAAATCATTAAAAGGTTCATTTCTGATGAGACAAGCTCTGGAAATATTGGGTATAAACGTTTTTCTTTTTTTTTTTTTAATATCAATAAATAGTTGGGTAAGATCGTAGAAATAGTTTCGGATTCAAATTTATTATATCTTCACAGATTTTGTTAGAAACAAACTATCTGTATACGCTAATTGACAAAACTTAAAGATGTTTACCTTTTACCATGTATATCGGGATTCAGACAATAACTCATTTGATTCACAGTGACCTTCATTGAAGACACACGAGATAAGATAGCCTGAACAAAGTTGTCTCTACCTCCTACAAAAAAAAGCGGCGATATCAAAGACTGCCTTAATTTTTTTCCATGAGTGTAATACCAGCTTTAACCGCTACCTTTCTATCTTCAAAATATTTACAATAAATAAACTCTAGGGAAATAAGTGAAAATACATTTTTGGAAAAAGATGAAGGAAAATATAAGTATAATGGTACATGTTGTCTGAAATATGATCATATTTTCTCTGTGATATTTTAAAAATATTATATATAAATATAATTTATATATTTAATTGCCATCTATCGATAAAATTTGTAAAAAAATAAATTTACTGGCAATGTGTTTTGTTTTAATAATATCATCAAATATTATATCTACAGAATCTAGAGTCCTAGAAGCTTATGTCCATAGGCTCACTAAACACCCCTAAGTTGCCTTCCATAGATAATGCAGGGTATATCCCAAACCAATCCGATACAATAGTAGAGCAGTCTAGAGATTAATTTGGTGAAACCGCTGAGGGTTCACTACTGATGAGCCAAGCCCTCTCATTCAAAAACCATATCATTGCAGTAAGGTCTGTAGAAATAATATTTGATGGTATTATTGAAAGGAAACACATTACCAGTAAATTTATTTAAAACAAATATATGTATATATATTGAAAATAGAGCAATCCATAAATAAATCTTTAAATAAAATACATATATTGGATCAAAATATAATTTATTTTACCAATATATCAGTTTGCTGAACGCCAACTTATATCAAGGTATTATAACATTTTAATGTGTGTCAATAATATGTGGCACTGAGTTTTCTGTTGACGCACATTAATATGTTATAATATCTTAATAAAGGTTGGCGTTCAGCCAACTGAAATATTGGTAAAATAAATGATTTTTTGATCCAATATATGCCTTTTTATTTAAAAGGCTCTGCCATCTAAAAAGCACATGTGCTCGTGGTCAGGAGAAGCCTTCTTTATTTTTAATATCAACACCTGACCCACTTATCTTTTATTTTTTCTATTGTTTTCTCGTGTGTTAAGCGTCTTTACGCAAATTTGGCCTTAAATACCCATTTCTTGATTTCTCAAGAAGCCATTGGGACCAAAAAATATTTTTTGTCGCAGTGGTTACAGCCTACTCCACGCTGTGAGCGCCAACAGCGCGAAACGCGTTCGTGGATGGCTTTTCTTGATTTATCAAGAAATTGGGTTGGCCAAATATCACGGAGCAAGCTAAATAAACGTTTAGTTTATTCTTTCACCACTAGATGGCGCTCTGCCATCTAAAAAGCACATGTGCTCGTGGTCAAGAGATGCCTTCTTTATTTTTAACATATATATATATATATTTATCGATTTTTACTTTACAAACAAAGGAATAGAGAATATCTGGTTAAAACGTCGATGTTGACTATTTCGTCTGTTGTTTTTCCTTATGCATTTATTACCTAGTATAACTCCCTGAATAAAATTGTGTTTATTTTCTCTCGGCGTATTTTCAAAGTTGTTTAGATATATATTTTTTTTCACACAACTGAATTTCAAATAGTATTTTAAGAGAGAAAACATAGATATTACAAAAAAAAAACTATAAAAATGAATAAATATAAATATTTCAAATACTAAAATAGCAGACAAACAACAGAATCCACAAGGAAATAATATAAAATAATTGAATACATAATCAAAAAATATTTGCATTTCATAGGAAGTTGAATATCAATAAATTGATTCTACATTGTCATGAGAGTAGGTCTCTGTGAGTTCAAAAATCTTTCTAACTTTCTCTCACGTTAAAATTGTATTCGAATTTTGAAATAACAATCATTATTGTGATAAACTTCCATAAGGCGAAATACGGATTCCTTAAACCCGGTTATGTTAACTGTGCTAAATATAAGGAAATAATGGCTTCAAGATGTCAAATCGATATATTCTAATCAAAAGAGAGCGCAATCCTTTTGTGAAGTTGGTGGAAAATGTCCAAATAATGGAGATGGTCAAATTCCTTGGCAGACCTGAGGCTATATAATTCAGTCTTGCTAGCAAAGCTCTGTTTTAGACATTTCACACAGTGATGGTCATCTACATCCAGAACATATGTCCTGAATGTCACCATCATCAAATTGAGTTTTGTTTGAACACGCCAAAATAATTTTCCTTCAAATTGATGGAAATTCAAACAATGGAATAGTTCACCTTTTAGGCCATTGCGGCTGACTACTTAAATAAACAAGAGCTATGGAAATCTCTATTTCAAGCCGTATAGGTACCGGGCTTTATTTCAAATTGGAAATTATGAAATTTGAATCTTCCAAAGCGTATTTCGATTATTAAACCGGAGATTAAAATGAAATCTGAAGAAACATTTCCAAAGTCGCACAAAGCGAAAAGAGATCAATATGAATTCTAATTTTCGAATAAAACATTGTAAATCTTATATAACTTTTTAATATAATATTCAATTCGAATGATTAATTTATAAACAATTTTTTTATATATACAAAACATAAACCCTAAAGATATCAAGAATACAGAACACTATCGATTTAAAATTCATTGCTACATTCACCTGAAAATGGAATTTTAAATGTCCATGATGATTTTATCAGAGCTGGAAAATATAAAAAATGGCATAAAACGAATTTTTGAACTTAAATCATATGTATATTCAAAGAACGCATTTTTAATTTTTTTTTTCAAAGTTGTTTTTAATAGTGAGGCCATTTGAAGAAATGTTTGAATCAATCCTCAGAGGGAAGCATCAGCTGAAAAAACGGCTGGACGCTGACTGAAGAGATCATGTCATCGTGTTCAAGATATTTTAATTATGAGCTGGACGCTATTCAGGGGAAGGCTTCTCCCTGTATCTATGCATTATAAATTATGTTTTATCTGGAATTTGGGGGTTTACCGGGGTAGGACTGGGGCTGTGGGATGGAGGCCTTTGTTTACCAAACAATGGATACAAGGCCGACTTTTGAAAAGTCAGTTTCCCATATCAATTATATCCGATGTTGTGTCTTTATAATCATCGTGTGATGCCTGATGTAGAAATTTTCAATTCTCAAATGTTTTTCGACGTTTTTATTTCGTTGGAATAATTATTTGGTCAGAATTACTCTTTTTCACAACCAAAGTGGTCCGTTGAAACAAAATGTATTTTCTAAAATTCGTAATATGACATTGGCTAAATAGTGCTCTACTAAAAAATTGGGGGCAAAGCATTTTATTCTTTGCTAATACTTCAAGATGATTATAACATTGGCCATTATCAGGCCTAAGAAATCTCAAATAATTCCTGAATCATTATACCTATGAAAAAATATATATGAAAATCAATTCTATATTTGACCTAAATTTATAAGAGCGAGATAATAAGTTCTGATTCCTCGAAATATTCAGGAGAATTCTGTGTATAGATTATGTACAGTCCTACCATATTTATTTAAGTCATCATAATTTATATCCCCAAATCATATAATGTTAAATTTCGACGTCATTTTATTTTCTTTTAGAAGCCTCCATAGTATTCTGGTACTGAACATGATTTGAAAAGAAATCTGGATGGGTTCAGATATCAGATCCATGAGATGGACATTCTAGGGTGGCTGGTCCTCTAGTAGCATTGTGCTCTGGTGACATCAAAGTGCTAATTAAGATGTATTGCCATTGCTGGTCCTAAATTCGGATGCTACAGAAGAAATCGAGGCAGTAATAAGCTCGATTGAAAACCCGGCACATCGAACCCTGTGTGAGCTCATGATCCAGGGCACGAAACGCAACGCTTTCATTCAAAGTTATGAGTAGTTGCACATGGCGTCTGTTCTTCATGTTAGAGGCGGTCACATATAACTTATTTCTGTCATAAAACTGAAGAACCACTTGGAACCTTTAAATGATTGCTAGGAGATAAAGAAGAAATAATAAAGACACACACTAAACGGTTTATATACGGAGAAAGCGCATACAAATATATCATGTACATTCATATAGATTTATTATCTGTATTTATGACTTGTCTTATGACATAGGTCCGTGAATAACCTGTCTACTCGAATATTGTGAAGTCGAATAATCTCTATTTATTTCGAATGAAAGTTTATGTACAATTTCATATTCATATAGGATTTATGTATCATATCAACAGAAATAAGTAAGCTCTATTTTTAAGAAAATCATTTTTTAAAGTATAAAATACTATCCATCTATTTCAACCAAAAGGTATTTAAGTAAATCTTGAATATTTCATGTGAAACTATAAATATTATTTTTATAGACATTGAATAAAATTTTATTTTAATATTAAATTTCTTCTATAAACCTATTATATTTTACGAAATATGTTTAAAATAATTAAACGGTAAACTAAAAAATAGATTTTCTATACACAATATCATTGTTAAACTATCAATTCTGAAATAAATATAAAAAGGAAGAGAATACAATTAAGGTAAGAAAGAAAATTGTTCTATCCCAGATGATCCCAGGTCGATAGCGAACCATTAAGCTGGGCAACAAAGGCGGCCCCAAATAATAAAAAAAAAAACGAAAGTAAAAACGAACAAAGCCGAACGACTAAAGGGAAAAACTAACGCCGGAAAAATAAATCTGAACACGTTTGGTTCTCTGCAGGAAAAAATATACTTTAACGGGGCAAAGCCCAAGGACGGTAAAAAATAACGAGACTTCCCCTGGCAAGATCAACCATCTTGATTAGGTTGAAGTTTTTTTTTTCTTTGTTGAAATAAACTCCACGGTGTCTGTGTGTTCAGAGATTATCTTCAATGTGTGTGAGCGGATTATTCTGCGGTAGACAACACGATGTGTGAGAACGAGAGAATATTTCGCCTTAGGTAGAATCGATGGAAATGGTATGATCGAATAAGATCTAAGCGACGTCTAACTTTAAAAAAAATAGATTTGAAATTGCACCAAAACACAATTTTATGTATAATTCCTGCGTATGAGTCATGTAACAATGTATCGTGCCAATTGGGTCAAATGTACCGCCGTATAAGCCTTTACAAGTAAAACATGATAAAATAATATCTATATGTTACGAGAATATAGAACTTTGACATCATACACAAAGTTTGATTTGGTACATAGGAAAGATGTTGAGTGTGGGGTGTTTCTGAAAGCCTTGGAAGAAATTGAGTGAAGTTAGCTACCACATTATCTCGTGTTGACAAAGTGAAATGGAATTCTTACTGATTCTTTTAACAAATTTGTTATTGAAATTATCTGTTTGTTTCAAGCTCTCGACTTAGTGTGAATCATAATGTAGAAATTTTAATATATTTAAAATATTTTATTTTCCAGTAAAATCAATATATTATATGTTTTTATTTATTTATTATAATATAACAAAAATATTTTAAAATAAATAATATAAAATGCTTCCGAAGTCGCACTTTGCCATTATATTGAATCGAAGTATAACCTTCTTGTTTATAAAATGTTTGCGGAAGAGTTTTTTCAAAGTGAATAATTGCCTATATTTCTGTCAGACCTTCTGTCCTTAGACTAATCAAATAAATTCACTAAGATTTCCTCTCGAGTGTCTTAATTTATAGATATGTTGGGGGATTTGATTGGTGTCCACATCTACCAGAACACAGGGTTCAAGTCCGCGTCGATAGGAAAATATTGTTAAAATATATATTCATAGGCCATTGATTCTTCCACAATCCCATTATTTGTCGAAAGCAACTAAACAGTGCTTTGTAAACGCCAAGTTGAAATACGTTCAACATGTGTAGATATATACGGTTTTCACACAGTAAATGACACTCACTAACTATCCACCGTGAATACCATGGCCTGTACCATGTGTAATGGGGACTATTGAATGTATCAGAGTTCAAATTTTGTAAACAACAGCGGAGATTTAGTATTAATTTAATTAAGAACTTTCAGGTTTGTTTTTTATTTTATTGAATCCCCCCATATTTAATTAAAATACTACTACAACTAGTACAATAACTGGTAAAACGTTGGGTGGTTTATTAAATCATTTAGAGAGGCGATCACAGCTAAATAAGATGTTTTTAACGTGGAAAACTACGGTAGAGTAGAAAGAAAATGCTCTGCTCTAACATACAATGGTGGTAGTGGTGTCTTGTCCATGGAGCAGATCAGATCGGTCCGTACACCCTGATCACAATACCGGCCAACAAAGGTACCTTGTTCGTATGGATGTCCTCTTCTGGATTGATATCTGCCATATAGAGGGCTGCATGGATAGCCGGGCAACTGTATATATGGTCTGGAGTGAGTCTAAGATACAATAGAAGTGATATATAGAAATCGTTCAGAGATTGGAAAGATTTCTGAGCGGCCTTAATATAGCACCTTTCTGTGTTATAATATGTATGTTTTAGGTAATCTTAGAGAGATAATATATAGTAGCTCGTCAAACCATACTCTCTCTCTCTAAGATACAATAGAGAATACGAATTATAACAAAGTGCTATATAAAGGCCGCTCAGAGATTGGAAGATTTTTCCAGAGTCGTGAGAGCAAACAAAACTCGTTGATGTTTCTGGTAATCATTTGGTAGAAAAGTTTGGAAATTGTTGGGTTTTGTTATAAATAAGTGTGGCACTTTCTGGTCGATAAAGAATTAGGAAATACAACAGATGTAGCGGATGTGATTTTCTCAGTTTACCTTGAGAATTCTCAATACTATTGTATTATAAAATATTACTTAATAGAATGATATTAATTTATAAATTAATTTTTTCAGAGAAAACTCCACATTTTTTTTTTTTTTGAAAGAAAATAAATATTTATTATTTACGAAAACATAGAATATTTAAACGAACTTACTTAATACTTTTTTTTTTCAAAAAATGAAATTTTAATTTACTCTAGATGTTAAAAACAAATACATATTTATTTTGTGTTTTGACTTGAGTTATACCTTAATTTGACCTAAGATTTGTTCAGCTCTCGGTATTGAATTCAGTTTAATAAACTCAGTAAATTAAATGCAAAGTGAATTCCGAGGGACATGCAGTTTTAAAATTATAAATATACAATTCCCTACCGAATTACGACCTCAGAATACATTCATTTTAAAAAGACAAAACTTTATAAATTTAAAATATAATCTTTAAGCAGTATATGATATATGTTTAAACTGTTATTGAAAATATTTATATAGTTGAAATACTCAGATTCATGAATTGAAATCACTTTGTTTTAATAGCTTGCTAATTTCATTATATAATCTAACAGAATATTTTTTATTTTATAAACGTATTACTAAATATAAACAATATTTTGTTACATAATATATAAATGCATCTCATAAAATTATCAATGCATCTCATTAATTCTTTTGATTAAAAATACATTTCTTTGTGCGTATTTTCGCTTGTGCGGATATAAGGTTGTAATACCCAGAGTGTGCTGAACCCAGATTTGAATATCTTACACACTGCACATTCAGGAATAGTTTGGTTGAAAGGAACTGTAGGAGGAATATTTGGGTGAAAATTCGACCGAGAAATCGAAGAGGAAACAAAGAGATATGGAGAGTGTCAACAAGAAAATAATCTCCCACACGAAGCAGAATCACAACCGTCGGTTTGGCCTGTTAAACCTTTGACTAGACCTTATATTGACTATTGCAGGGCCCATACATTATGTTTAAATGCTTTGATAGTAGTTGATGCTTTCTCAAAGTGGCCTGAAGACATACAAGTTCGAGGAACGATCGTCCGGAATTATGTAGGGAAGAGCTGCGAAGGTTATTTACAACACTTAATTTCCAGATATCCTAGTGCCAGAAAATAAAGAGTTTCTAGAAGACATATCTTATTTTATTTTTCAAAAAGTTATACTACATCGAGTTTATATTTGTGAAAAGTTTCATTTTTCATTTACAACGCTGTTTTTCGCGCTGAAAGACTTATTTTCTCCAATATGTTTCATATTTCTCTAATATAATGCTTTAAATTAGGAAATAACTCCTATTCGAAATGTTGTTCAATTTATTTGTGAACAATAGAAGGGAAATGGCCGAATGATTCTTTCAAAGTTAGTTAATTAGGGGATTGCTGATTAGCAAAATTTTATTTTTACGGTTCGTATCAGAGCATCAATAATAATCGAAAATATATAACATATGTTATTTATAAATGCTCAGTCTATATAGGTGTACGTAAGTATAGATGACTAGAATTATTATTCTAGAATATTACGGTAAGAAATATACACAATATAATGAGGGCCAACAGCCCGAAACGCATACGTGGTTAGCTTTTCTATATTGATCAAGAAAGGGTATTTGGCCAATTCTGAAATAATTGAAAATCAACGAATAGTTGATATTTATTACGATAGATGGCGCATGCCATCAGCAACTTTCAGTTGCACGATAAGGAGATGTATTTTTTATGTTCTTAATTTATGAACCTTATCCCAGTACAATATCACATTTTTACTATATTTTAATAATTAATATCGTTAAATTAACGATTCTAAGACCAGCCCAGAGGGTTAATAACATTGACACCAATATAGTTGTTTTTTTTTTAATTCCTAATTTTGAAATCTCGAAACCAATGAATTGTACATGGTTTATTTTCAAATTTGCTATTAAAATGTACCCATCAACATTTTCTAATTCTAAATGAATTTCGAGTATATGGCGTTTGAAATGTAACCTTCGAGACTAGCCAGTCTGACTGACGTATTGGAGGAAAATAAAATCAAGATGGGTGATATCATCAATGTGATGGTTTCTCATCCTTTTCATCGAGGAATTCTTCGCTGCTAAATATTGAATGTAAAACCTAATTGATTAAATTTAATTTCTTTGGCAAAATATATCTCATTATGCTAGGATTCCATGTTATTTTCGACGTTAAACCAAATGCCTAATGTTCTCCAAATATTATTTTCGCCAAAGTAATTCATCAGTGACATGACATGTGAATAAGCTTTGTACAATGACTCGATGTCTTTGAATCAAAATGTTACCTACCTGATATTTCTGCATCATGATATATTTACTTTTTCGCCATCAAAATTATAATATTTTTATATTTGACATGAATAATAATATAAATTATCTCTTCAATGATTATATATATATATATATATATATAGTGTAAAAACTATATAACAAAAATATAACAGTGATTCCACATTTAAAACTCAAGGAGCAAACTGATAAGATTTTAGAAGTAAAGGACTTTTTTTTTTCTCTCTATCTATACTAAATAATAACAATTTACAAATTTTATAATTTGAATTTAAATAATCAAAATAATGAAGATAATTTTAATACAAAACTTAAATATAAAACTATACAACTATTTATTGTTATATATATATATATATATATGTAATATATTTCAGCAGAGATTATTTATTTTTATTTTTATGTATATTTGACATCACACACACACTGTAACTTCACATCACTTTGAAGATAAGCGTGAGGATAGAACAATTTTGGGGCAAGAGCTACGGACGCGAAGACTACGAGGAAGACGCAACAAATAAATAAACTTGAAACTTCTGATGGTAAATTTTCATTATTTATTTTTTAATTTACCTTTATTATATAATCCCGATCGGGAAACACATACAATACCAATAAAGAGGAAATAAAGGTCGAACACCCTACAAAGCTGCAATCTGACGTAACAATTGGTGGAGAGGCAAGTGCCGACCCAGTTGTTCAAAACATCGAAATTCCCAAGTATGACGGGACTGGGGACCCTCACCCATGGATAGAATCTCTCGAAGAGGTTGGTTCTTTCTACCATTGGGCAGACTACATAATTGCCCGTTATGCCGCAATGAACATGACTGGAAGCGCCAAAACCTGGTTTAATTTACACAAGGTCAGTTTCACGAGTTGGGAGAGCATCAAAATCCGCCTCATTCAGGAGTTTTCTTTGGATTCAAATAAGAAGAATTGAGAATAAAACTAAACCGGATACAACACTGGAATGAACCAGCAACCAGGTTCGCGGGAGACATCATGGTGTTGTGCAAAAAGGTTGACCCCGCGATGGAAAAGGAAACAAAATTCGAATATGTAATTGGAGGGCTCAAAAAAGAGTATTCGTTTAAACTCTACCGAAACCCTCCTAAACGACCAACGAGCTCATTGTCGTTTGCAATAAGATGGACTCTTTTGAGAATAAGTATCGGGAACGTGTTGAAAAGTCCTAAAGTCTAAATAACGGCCACCATATTCTAGACCCCCCAACAAAAAGCGCAACCGGCACACGAGACTACCAGAACACTTCCAAGCCCCAGACGCCTGTGTCCAGATATTACCAGACCAACCCCCCGCCTACTCTCAGGCAGTACCAGAACAATTCCCTGCCTCAGCCTTCTACCACAAGACGTCCTTACAATCCGAATTTTTTGCCAAAACCAAACTACCAGAGGAAACCTTACAATACTAATCCAGAGGTAAACAAAAGCAGGAAGGAAGATGTAAAACCAATATGCTTTAAAAGCAACAATCCAGGACACGTGACACGTTACTGTAGGGTCATATTTGTAAGAGTAGTGGTAGAGGACCCAACAATTACACAAAACAAGGTCGATGAGAAGATCCAATTGAATGAGGTTACAGAAAGGTCAAGACCTTGTATACATTCTGATGTTTGTGATAGTTCAAACATTCCTACATTGAACAAATATTCCGTCTAGGAAGGTTTATACTGATGGTCCGCCTGAGTCTATCAATCAAAGCAAGTCGACCATAAATAACATAAGAAAATTGGACCCCAAATACAGATTGAAAATTCAGGTGGAAAAAATAGGATCTTGTGAAGCTTTGATTGATACACACACACACACACACGCACGTTCGGCGTTACATATACTAAAATTGGAACGATACAGAGAAGATTAGCATGGCCCCTGCGCAAGGATGACACGCAAAATCGTGAAGCGTTCCACACACACACACACACAACACAATACACACAAGGCGCTGAACTTTAAGTGGTCGACCTTAGGACAGCCCTCAATACAGGCTTTAACATGAATAGTTCCGATAAGATGTGCTTAGGACCCGTTGGCAAAATGTTGAATACCATAGGAAACATTTTTCTAAATATAGAATTTGATGAGAGACGAAGAAATTACACATCAATTGTCGATAATGAGAACGCATTTACGAACATTTATACTTAAACAAGATTTTCTTAAGAAAATAAACGCAAGAATTAATTGTCAGACCGAAATAATTAATTATCACTTGACAAATAATATTGGCGAAAGCAATTATCAACAGAAGAAAATAAAAAGAACCGAAGATACTGTCATACCGGAACTTTACATGAAATTGATTAAGGCATATGTAGGAACTGAGAAGGGCGAATATATTATCGAGTAAAACAGAAAAATGTATAAACCAAATGTACTTCGACTAGCAAGAAGCTTAATCAATGTCGAAAATAATGAAACTCATATCTGGTTAACGAATCAATATCCTCGACCATTAAAAATAATGAGAAACCAAACTTTGTATTTTGGAAGTAGTCCGGCGAAAATAAATGATATGAAGGAAAGATATCTAGATGTGAATAACAAAGTTGAATTTCACATAAACAAATAACCTTTCATAAAAAAAATTCAGAAAGAGTTGAAGCAAAGTTTTAGAAAAGTATGCAGATTTGTTTTCATCGGGATTAGGTAGAACCAACTTGGCTAAACATAGAATTGAGTCATACCCATGGTATACCATACCATGAGCGCTAAAGAGCGAGACATTATAAAATATCAAATTGATGAAATTCTTAGTAGAAATTGTTTAATTTCAAAATATATCTTACGCGTCTAAAATAGTTTCTAATTATCATAACAGATGGCGGGCTTGTGCATCGTAATATACATGTTCTAATAAAAGACTCAATTCGATATTTGCAAAAGAGCGATTGCTAGATGCATATTATATATTTATAATTGTATGTAATTCCACTGTCCTCAAAGCTTATGTCCATAGTTCATCTAAAATATCCATTCCAAGAGTCTAGCAACAGTATCACTACAAAAGGAAGATCGAAACATGCAATATAACAGCGGTATGGTAGATTAAACTGGCAAAACCGCTGGGAGGGTTCACCACTGATGATCCAGGCCCTCCCATTAATTTTTCCATTGCAGTAAGGGCAGTAGAAATTGTTTAATTTCAAAAAGGATCCTACGCGTCTAAAATAGTTCCAATTTTAATAATTAGGCCATCTTCAAGCCCTTGGTCCTTTCCTGTTATATTAGTTAAGAAACGAGATTGAAACTATAGATTTCGTGTGCACTACAGAAATTAAATGAGGTAACAGTGAAGGATGTCTACCCTATCCATAAAATTGATGAAGTAATGGATTCACTCCAAGGATACAAATATTTTTTATCAATAGACCTTAGGTCAAGATATTGGCAATTAGAGGTTCCGGAGAGAGACAAAGAAGAAGCAGTCTTCACTACAGCTCATGGCCTATATTAGTTCAACGTGATGCCTTTCGGAATATGCAATGCCCCCGCTTCTATAAAGAAAGAAATATGTAAAATGTGCTTGGCAATCTGGGATGACTAATTTGTCTCTGCTATCTAGATGATGTAATTACATTTAGCTCGGATTTCCCAACGCACATCAAAAGACTCGAAGCTGTTCTCAGATGCTTTCGTGAATCTAATTTAAAATTGAACGATAAAAAATGCAAATTGACTTTCGAAGAACTAGAGATTCTCGGCCATATAACGAGCCAACATGGTATAAAACCCATGAAACACAATATCAGAGTTGTTAATGAATTTCATGAGCCCAAAAAGATCAAAGAAGCGCAATCATTTTCAGGAATGTGTTCATATTACAGAAAATTGGATGGGCACTTAAGATACAGGAATACGATTTTGAAATAATACATAAATCCGTAAAAAAACATTTGGACGCTGATGGTTTGTCTAGAGGACCCTTACCGGAAGCAGACTGGGATGAGGGGTACGAAAGGTTATTTTTGAATTAAATAATAGACGATGAAGATGATTTTATTGAAATGTTAAGAAAGGTCTTAGTGTAAGCATAAACTCCATTACACATAACTTTAAAGAGGAAGCTTCTTATCACTATAAGAAAACCCCAAACCCTGAAGGTAGAGCATGGTTGCTTGTGGTTCCAAAGAAGAGAAGGGAAAACATTATGAGAGAATATCCCGACCATATTTTGAATGGTCATCTAGGTGTCGCGTGAACTATATACTAAATAAAGAACAAATATTATTGGTATTCCATGGAGATCGATGTTTTAAAATTCGCGAAGACATGCCACCTTTGTCAAAATAGAAAAGGCTCAAATCACTTACCTACTGGGTTACTATAACCTCTTCCCCCAGCTAACTATCCTTTGAGAGAATAGGAATTAACTTTGTTGGCCCTTTGTCATCTACTAAGAATAGGGAAAATGAATACCGTGCGGACGGACGATTACACTAGGTATTCAGAAACAAAGGCAATCTCAGAAGCGACAGTAAAGGAGGTATCCACATTTTTAACTGGATAAATATTTCTAGTCACGGAGTTCCAAAGTTCCTTATTATCGAAAAAAGCTCTCAATTCACTAATAATTTGATGAAAGAAATAATGAAAATGTGCGAGATTAAACACTGTTTCACAACAAGCTACCATACCCAAACTAATGCACTAACTAAACGGCTAAATAGAACATTAATTAACATGATCAGCATGTATGTGAACACAGGCCTGAAGAATTGGAACGAAGTGCTACTATTTATTACCCATGCGTATAACACTACGATTAAAGAAACCTCTGGTTACTCTCAATTCTTGTTGTTGTTTGGAAGAGAACCCATGTCCCTTTTGGATTATGAAAATAAACTGCTGGTCACCGTAAATGCAACACCCTGAAAAAAGAATGCAAATAACATGAAATTTACAACATGCATTAGCGGAGGTGAGATATGCAAATAATTAGAATTTAAGGGCAGAAGCACATCACGCGCGCCTGTGGCTCCACTTCAGACCATAATTTAAGGATTGAAGATTTCGAAGATTTCAAGTTCGGAAAAAGTGTTTTTCCTGTGTTAAAAATAAACGACCAATAATGCCTCGTAGAAACAGCGATCATCTTTTGATCAAGTATCCAAGTTCGACAGAGGAAGGCTAGTGGCCTACCGAAATTGTGGATTATCTTTCAGGGAAATAGGTAGTCGTGTTGGAAGAAACCAAACAACTGTAATGCGGCTATGTGGTCGTTTGATGTAGAAAGGTACGAAAGACCGACGTGTTCGATCGCATCCACCTCAGTGCACCACCCTACGTGCTGACTGGTATATTGTGCGTATGGCAGTGACAAATCGCTCAAAAACATCATGAACAGTAGCACAGCACATATAGTCTGCAACGCATCATCCAGTGTCTGCGCGTACCATTCGACGCCGTTTACAGCAGAGTGATCTGTACGCAAGACGTCCATTGCTTCGTCTACACTTGACGCAGAACCACTGACGTTTCGGCCGCCAATGGTGCGATGAAATAATAGTGTGGCCAGTAGGATGGAATGTGTCTTTAATGACGAGTCATGCTTCTGCTGCACAGCTGCAATAAGCACCGCCACAGTCCTGCATCGGGTATTATGGGGCGGTATTGGATATAACTCTCTTACTCCTCTAGTACGCATTGCCGGTACGTTAAACAGCCAACGCTACATCTCCAAGGTGTTGGAGTCAGTTGTCCTTCCTTACCCTCAGGGCTTGCCCAAAGCCATATTTCAACAGATTTATGCGCGACCACACGAGGAACGCATTGTCCAAAGGTTTTTCGTCAATCGCCAGATTGAATTGATTCCCTGGCCGGCTCGCTCTCCGGATCTTTGACCGAAAGAAAACATGTGGCTCATGGTTTATCAACAATTGACCCAGATTACCTTCCCAGCTGCCCCAGCAGATCAACTTTAGCAACGTGTGGAAGGTGCTTGATCTCCTGTACCCCAAGAACACATCCAAAGTTTATTTTAATCAATGCCGAGGCGTGTGGCAGCGATGATCTCCAACAATGTTTGTACTCTGGCTACTGATTCTGGCAGGAACCACACTTAGCAGAAGTCTATAAATTTAATCATTTGATACTTGGTCAACATGTTGTCTACAAAATAAATGTTGTTGTGATATCTATTGTCTTTCTTGGTGTTGCAATTTGGGTGGCCAGCAGTGTATTCCGGTGGACCCCAGCAAGGATGACTATGATGAATATGTAGAAAATCACCTGGAAAGAATAAATAGGACAGGGAAAATAGTCAATAACAACACAGTGAAGACTCAAGAAAGAAAGAAAAGGAACTATGATAAGAAACATACAGAAAGAAGTTATGAACCTGGGCAACTAGTAGCAGTGTGGAATCCAATTAGGAGAATAGGAAAGTGTGAAAAACTATTGAGAAAATATTTTGGCCCATTTATAATATTTAAGATGTCTAATTTCAACTATTTAATAGAATCGAAAGAACTATCTGGACAAGAACAGCTGATAGTTCATTTTTCAAGACTCAAAACTTATTTTGAAAGAATTGATCAGGTCATGCACGAGGAGGTGACAACCTCTTAAGGGTGGAAGTGCTGCATCATAATGTGTATACCTTTTTTTGTCATCAAAATTATATTTTATATTTGATTTAAATGATAATATAAATTCTTTAATGATTATGTATTATATTTCGACAGAGTATTTATTTTTTACTTTTATGTATATTTGGCACCACTGGAACTTCATATCACTTTGAAGATAAGGGTGAGGATAGAACAATTTTGGAGACAAGAGCTCGGGACGTGAAGACTACAAGGAAGAGAACTACGAAGACGACACAACAAATAAATAAATTTAGAAACTTCTGAAGGTAACTATTTCATCATTTACTTTTTTAATTTACCTTTATCATGAAAACCCGATCGGGAAACACATACAAGAACAATAAAGTCGAAATAAAGGTCGATTACCCCGAGAAGCTGCAATCTGGCGTAACAATTTCTAATTTACATATATTTTATTTATTATATTAAAAAAAATTATTTTTTTCAAATAAAATTTCAGAACTTGAAACAAATACTGTGCTCAAACCACTATATATATTGTAGAATGCAATTGGATTTGTTGTTCACTACAGTCGCCGATTTCTTTAAAATAAATGCTATAAAATATTAATATTCGCGTATATTTTATTTTTGTGAAATATAATACTTCAGAGATGGGATGGAATTATTTATTACACTTCCATTCAAATATCAGGTAATTTCATTATCCGTCTCGTATTACCTTGGGTATTCAAACTTGGCACGAATTGAGTGATGACCTCGTAACAATGATGAAGAAAGAATGTTGGCAATCATACTCTGTGGATAGAGATAGAGAGAGAGAAATAAAGCGTTATTGATAGTATGATATCCCGAGATATCGGTTGTCCGAGCACACACTTATTCAGAACAAAGAGACAAAGCCATAGGTGTGGCAAGGACGTAGGCGCAAGTCTTACGTACACATTGAGTAACATAGAAGTGAGGTAACCCATATGAGTGAAATAGTTGCCAAAAATAGAATATAGGTACAGATCTGAATACAAATTAGGTTCTAAATATACCCTAGGCACAGATCGGAGCACAAATCGAGGGCCAAAGATAGAAGGGAGTGTCAACAAATTAAGACACGGTGTCACTCAGCACGCCGACATGGCACCAAATTAACCCGGATGAGACATCCCCGGGGTCTATTCCTCGGCCACTGTGTCAAGTGGAGTCCTCCTCGCGGTCATTTGGCAGTTCACTCTTCTGTGCGGTTAATTCTCTATATACACATCGCTTTTCATCAATTAAAATACAAATATGAATGGAGTTTTCGATTATTTGATATATGGATGATAGTTATTAGAATATATTTAGAAGGGGTCGGTGGAAAGGTGGTCTAAACCGTTGGTTTCTGATCAATACGACCCGGGATCGAATCCCGCATTAGGCACTTTTTTTTCTAATTTAAAAAAGGCTCCAATGGCCCCCGATTCTTGCAAAAGTCGAAACACCACCAGCGAGTGCAAGTAACCAAACGGGGCTCTGGCACATTTGCACGTTCAAAGTCGAACTGCTTTTCACATGTGTAGATATGTGGTGCACTTACAATAAAAACAGTCGCTAACTACCCACTATGATTATCATGGCATTAACTATTCAGAATCAAACAGTGAAATCATTGCGTATGCGGATGATTTAACTGTGATATGTTGGGAAAACAACTTGACAGAACTTCGGAATACAACAGGAAAGGTCATGGGGAGAATATTAGACTGGTGTGGGAACAATAAGTTGACCGTATCTGAAGAGAAAACGAAACTCTTATACTTATTTAATAGCAAAATAGCTGCAAAATTCCTAACACTATCACTGCCAATCGGGTAGAAAAACTGAAGATAATGGGAATAACTTTTAAAAATCATAGAAATAAAAACAAATTGGATTTTGTGCCCCATATTGATGAGATTATTACTAAGACAAATAGACCTAGTGGATACCTAATTGGATTAACCGGGAAAGCATGGGGACTGGACAGTAAAAGAAGAATAGAACTCTATAAGACACTGTTTCGAAGTTCACTAACTTATGGTTCCACGATCTGGTACAACTTTATACCCAAAAAAGTCAAAGATAAATTAAACTCTCTGCAGTACAAAATTTTGAAGCACAGTACACAGGTTTATAATACAACATCTTCAAACTGTACTCATATTGTTGCTAGAACACCAAAGCTCACGGATTTTATTGAAACAAATATACTAAAAATGAATATTGGATACAAAAAATCAGATCCAACTAAAAGAAAAATGATATCTAATTTTATAAACCAGAAATTTGAGGAATACTATGGAGGTGCCAATGATAATTTCAAGGGATTCTTTGATACTTCAAGAATTCCTAACTATGTTCAACCCAACTTCTATAACGTTCAATTTTTTACTGGACATGGTGACTTCAACACATATTTGTTTAGAATTGGCAAAATTGGTTCACCTGCATGCACTTGTGGAAACGAACAACAAACCCCTGAACATCTTCTGATAGACTGCCCATTAACTTCTGATCTAAGGGAAGAAAACCAACTTTACCTGACTAATACAAAACAAGCTGCTTGCGCAATAAAGAACAGTACATCAAGTTTAATAGATTCTGCAGGATGTATATTTTGAGGCGAAAGCGTTGACTTTACATATTTCAAGCTACTACTTATAATTGCTATATGTAAAATTTGACATTGAACGTTTAATTTTAATGATTTCCAATGTTCAATTGTATTAATTGTATATAATTTAAAATATACACGCAATTATCCAAATTGTGGATATGGCGTGTCTCTCCCAACTGTTAAATAAATAAAATAAAATGGCATGCACCACGTGTACTAGGAATATTAATTAAAATAAAATATATTTATTTAGAGGAAATTTATGATACCTCTCTGATATATGGTTGTTACAACCAATTTATTCTTATTTTAATAGTGATTGTGTTTTATACACATTTTATATTTGGAGAAAATATATATGTAAAATCTTTATTTCTCCATAAGTAACATAATAGGTTGAAGCTATGGAATTTCACTTATCTAAATTATATACTGAAAATGATAATTAGGAATTAAAATTCTGTTTAAATTTTATATATGCGAACGTTTTCGGAATTTGATTTTTTAAATTTTTACTAGAATGTAATTTGCATACCACGGACCAGAAGGCATCAAGATCCATGATCTGCCCATCGTTGTCTTCAGTTCCCCAGTACATGGCATCGGTACAAATGATATTAAAACTTAAACGCGAGAGGGATACATATTCAGAGGGTCCGAATTTTTCAAGCTTAAAATATAAGACTTCTAAGAACGTTCAATAGAATCTACAGACTTTGAAAAGATCTATAATTTTTAATCTCGGAAGTGAAACCTTGTAAAAACGTAAAGAGGGTTTTCTGTGATAGAGAAGAAAATTGAACTCGTATATTTAACTCTCAATGTCAAGAAAAAAAAGATGACATATTGAATATTTTTTACCTTGTTTCCAAAGTGTCAGTATAATATTATTTATAAGTGTATTAAAAGGTAAATATATGAATAAAATCGGATAGGTAAATATTTAATAATTTCAAAATGAGAAATATAATAAAAAAACTCTGTTAATAAGCTGAAAATATAAATCCAAAACAGTAAAAGTTCATCTACTAAAGCTTGAAAATCCTTAAAAACTGTGGTCAATTAAATATAGCACGCCTGAAGTTACAGCCACTCTGTCAAATTTTGTCCCAGCTATACGTTGTTCAATATCTAAACAATGAACAATTCTTAAAAATTACGTGAGTCTCACATTAAACCTGTCAGTGATGTCAATTGATGTCACAGCTCTTGCGTTGTACACTATCTGAGGAATGCTCAGTCATTTTAAAATGACATGTCTAATGTCACAGCAAGGCTGCGAAGTCAACTGTTGTGAAAGTTATGTTATGAAATATCTAAAAAATGCGTCATGCGCTATTCATTAATGATTTCTGTATGTCTGTCGCTGTGTCGTCAACTGTCAAATCAGTTCATTTTTATCTCTCCGTACAATTCTCATAAATTTCACTGAATTCTTACTTTTCTATATTCATGATTTTTCTAGAACAATATTTAGCTTAAACACCGAAACATTCTCATTTAGGGTGAATAGCGGCTTTAATTTTAAATGCGTTTGTTTGACAATGTTATTTTAAATGCGTTTGTTTTAAATGCGTTATATTTGTTTGACACCTATATATGACAACTCTATGATGACTCTAAGAAAACCGTATAATCCATATGATCCAATTTTTTGAAAATTTTGTTCAGCAGCATGCCTTATCGTTTTTTTTTTTAAGGATTTGCCCTCACCGTTGTTGTGTTTTTTTATCCCCTTGTGTAAAGGTTACAAAAATTCCAGATCTCATGGAATGGCGTGTATAAGGGTGCAGCTTTCATTGATCATGGTACCATGATCCAGGCACACTTCCCCTACCGTAATTATATAACATATCTGAATATTAATATTGTCGCGTATAAGGTCTGAAAACACCTACAACCTCCGCCAATAGATGGCGCTTTCGCCTGTTTCCGATCTTAAACTGGTGTGGGAATCACCGACTGCTGTAGTCCTGTTTCCTGGAGCAAATGTTTGTAAATACACTTTTATATTGGCCCCAGGAGGTGGCGCAATGTAAATAACCGTTAAATATTATTCTAGTTATATGTAATGTGAAGTATAAATGACAATAAAGGGAGGAGTGTTGGAAGTCTTGGTGCCGCTTGCTGTTGTTACTCTCGCCATCGCCAAATCGGTGCTGCTACTCTTATTGTAAGTCTCTCGTGTCCCCCCACCAGTGGTAAGGCCGAGAGATACTGCCAGAGGAAAGGAGATCCACCTGAGTGTAGTTTCTCGGACGTCCTTGTGTGCTCTGTAGGGTACAGCTGCAGAGGGAGAGCAACGGGAGCCCGGGTAGGTGATCCAAGACGGAGGAAGCGGCGTCGTCGCAAAAAACCGGAGGGGTCAAGCAATATATTTCCGTTCAAATTTTCTGATATTTGAAAATATTGGAACATTCCTCTCCAAATATGTTTTTAAAATATAAAGTTCACACATACTTGCATTACCATATTGAAATTTTTAATGATATTTAATATTTACGTGAGATTAGCGATTAATCAGAAAATATTTTTTGAAAAAAAATGCCAAAAACGTATTTTAGAGGTTAAATTTACTAATACGATTTCCCACAGACACAAAAGTTCGGAAGTTGGGACAAAATTTGTTGTAGTTTAGGGCTTTCCTAATTAGACCAGTAGGAAAATGAAAGAAAGTAAGGGAGATAATACAAGACCATTGAATTCCCAGAAACTCATACAAGGATTTATTCCCATCGGAAAGTGCACTTATCAAATCTCTTCCAAGAATGGCTGAGAATTCGCCAGACACTTCTATCGTACCTGATCCCACGCATAAGTCCAAACGACCGGCCGTAACAAAGTCCAGCTATTTGTTTTAACGGTTCAGATGTTTCCAGACGATGGGGTCGTTGGGAGCCATTATTTCTGCTTCGTCTTTCCGTTTGAAACTTTCGTTACTTGGAAAGAGGGAAGTGCTACTTGTTCTGTTCAACACTAAAGAAATGTATATTATATATTCTAGCCGAAACTGGGTTTCCAGCTATACAACTCTCTTCTGTGCGATTATATAAATTTCAATCAGTACTTACTCTATAAAAATATCTATATTTCGAGATTTTCACATTAAAATTATATTCTAAATATACCAAATGTTTGAATATTGTTTGAATATCATTTTTGTGATAAACCTGAGGGAAGTTGAAAAAGAAAGAAATAATCAGAACGATCAATAGGTATGTATGTATATCGCCTGTGTGTTCTATTTTTAAAATATACTGAACGTTAACACACCATTCAACAGGGTTTTAGGAATGGGGAAAACAATGAAATATATGATATTCATGATGAGGTACATATATAATATTTATGAAAGTATATATCTATATATAATATAAATAATGAGATTCAGTTGATTTTGGAATTATTTTTAAGATCGAGATTATGATCTTGAGATTTGATATATTTTGGAACACATTAGTATTAGGTTAATGGTATTGGTATGCAGTCGTGGCAAAAATAATAATAAAAATGGTTTTGATCAGTAATTGCTTTAATTGAGCTAAAAGACTATATATAACATAATTTAAGGAAAGTACTGCCTGGCTTAAGGCGTAAGAATAAAAAAAATGAAAAGCTTATTTACATAAAGTACAAAAAGGTTGAGCCGGAAATCGGGAAACAACAACAATTTGTTTTTATAGGGAAAACAGCGACCTCTGGCGGTCGATTTAACAGGGTCATTTAATCTATGAAATATATTTGAAAAACATTATTTTATATAACATATATTTATCATAATATATGCTCTTCCAGGAATAATAAAGTAAACCTACAGTCAACGAGAGAGAGACGTCGATAGAAGGCAACTAAGTTACGGCCATTTTGAAACACTGGCCACATTCCTGGGGGCTTTTCTTGGAAGCTTCAGGACTATTTTTGGACAGTTGGGGGGTGGTGTGCGACACAAACGGTCGTTCAGCGGTGATATAACCTCTCGCGCTACCTCTCTCTCGCTGGTTGCCTGGAATTCCTTTTCCAAACTTGTGGTTTTCTTATTTCTCTCTCCCCACATTATTATCATATTGCCACATTGAAAGTCGACAGGATAAGACCTGACCGGGAAACAAATCCCTCATATACCAGAGTATGAAGAAAACAAGAAGCAATACCACGATGATCGAACAAACCCACATCCAAGTTCCACAAGACCCAACGAACGACTCTACTGTAGCCGCTTCCCTTCGAACTCTCACCCTCTGTCTCGACCAACTTTTAAACCGTGAGCCTGAAGAAGCAATCACCTACGACGGAGATGAACCTGCCGCACACTTCTTCTCACAACTTGAGTCTCAGCCGAACTTCCACAACTTAGAGCCAGCACGCCAAGCTCGAAAGGCTCTATCATCACTCAGAGGCGAACCTCGCAAAATTGCACAAGACTTAGCTCTACTCAATAAGACTTATGAAGAGGTCAAGGAGTCACTCTGCGCCGTCTATCCCCGACGCCCTAGCTTCACTCTTCAAGAGTTCTATGAGCTTAAATGTACATCGATGGCCGAGATCGAGACCTACTACAAGAACAAGGTCCGAATAGGATTGGCGATCAACCTCCCTAAGAGTGCATCGTGCAACCACTATCCAACGGTGTGCCACGTAACTATGACAACCTTTTAAAGATGGCATAACCCTCGGAACCAGGAGAATGGTTGTACTTAGCCCAACAGCTGACCTACGAAGGGGATAACACCAGCACTAAAGCTGCCCAACAACGATCACCGCGCCAGAGAAAAGCCCCCTCCCACCTTACGACTATGAGGTCAAATACCTCAAGGGCTCGCGTCAGTACGAAGCGGACCTACTCTCCCGTAACCCTTTCTGCGGATTTCTATCCACAGGTCAAATAAAAGATCATCAGGGCGAATTACGGAGGGACACAAGGTATATCCTCAATGACAAGGACCTTATGACCATCACACGACGGGGTGTATTATGTATCTAGTTTAAAAGATTATGACGCCACGCTAGCCATTTTTGCATACATACATTTTAATTAAAAACAAAGTATTTATACAGCAAATGATGATGATAAACAATCTCTGAAAATATTAATACATAACAACTTCTCCCCACAACAAAAATTTACATTTCAAAAAACTTCGAAGGCCTTCTTAATCTTGAGGACCTTCTCAAAATAGGACTCGTCGCTTCACCAGTAGGATCTATTTCCTGACCAGCTTGGGGGTCTTCAATATTAGTTGACTCTTGTGGAGTTGACGATGTAGACGGAGTTGCTTCACTTTCTCCACAACCTCTGACTTGATCTAAATGCCTGTTTAAAATTTCTCCGTCATCTGTCTCTACCTTAATAGAAACAGGACCAGTTTTTTCTTGCACTACACCTGGTAGCCATCTGGGGCCATGGTACCCTCGTGCTATAACTGCCTGTCCTTCATTTACTACTCTATGGGGTTTCCAATTTCTTATGAACCTGTCCTCCTGTCGTATCCTTCTCTCCGACACACTTTCAGGATGAAATTTATTTAAGAGACTCTTCAGGTTTCTGTTCATCAACAACTGAGCCAGGGATTTTTGCGTCGTGTTGTTTATCGCTATTCTAATCGATAACAAAGATCTAGATAATCTGGTCGTCTAATTTCCCGAGCTGTTCTTTCTTAGCAGATTTTAAGCGTTTGAATAGCTCTCTCCACCTGCCCATTTGACGCTGCATGATAAGGCGCACACAAGATGTGCCTTACGCCATTTCTTTTCAAGAAAGTCTTGAAAAGTTCCTATGTGAAAGACGTACCATTATCTGAAACTATCACATCCGGCAACCCGTGAGTCGCAAATATTTCTTTTAGACTATTGATGGTAGTTTCAGTAGATGTTGTAGACACGATTTTAGCCTCAATCCACTTAGAATAGGCATCTACTACAACCAGAAAAAGTTTTCCTTGAAAGGGACCAGCATGATCAATATGTAGTCTCGACCAAGGTCTTGATGGCCAAATCCAAGGATATACGTCAGTTTTTGGCGGATCGTGACTACACGACAAACAAACCGCACAACTGGATATCATCCGTTCAATATCTCCATCCATCTTGGGCCACCAGCATAATCCTCGAGCTAGCGCTTTTGTCCCCACTATGCCAATATGCGTATCATGTAAAAGATTTAAAATATCTTTTCTTAATCTTTCAGGTATAATCACCCTGCTCCCCCACAATAAACAATTTTTATGAACTGATATTCCATTTGATTTGGAGACAAAATCTTTAAATTTATCATCAACTCTCCTTTCAGGCCACCCATTCATTGCCCAGAATTTAATCTTAGAAAGGATTGGATCTTTACTAGTTAGTTTTGCCACTTCCGAAGAATCAATTGCAGCATGTTCCGATTCTATAAAAAACACCTCTGAAGGGTTCGGAACTACACTTGGACATTCATTTAAAGGAAGTCTACTTAATGCATCGGCATTACAATTTACTTTTCCCGGTTTATACTCTACAGTATAAGTATACGCAGCCAGAGTCAAACACCATCTCAACATGCGCGGCGATAGCACTTAAGGTATCGGCTTTTTGGGGTTGAATATTCCAACTAGGGGCTTATGATCAGTCAATATTTTAAATTTTCTCCCTAGAAGATACTGTGAAAATTTTGATACACCAAAAATAACCGCTAATGCCTCTTTATCAAATACTGCATATCTTCTCTCAGTTTTATTTAAAGTTCGGGAGGCAAACACAACTGGTCTTTCAATACCATGGTCTATTTGCGACAAAATGGCTCCAACACCATACTCCGACGCATCACAGTTGACCAAAATAGGCAGATCTTCATTAAAATGTGCTAAAACAGACTTTGAGCTAATCAAGTTTTGAACCTCTGCAAAAGATCTTTGATGTTCTTTATTCCATTTCCATGGACTATTACTGTCCAACAGTCTATGGAGAGGTTCAGCTACTGTGGCTTTATTATTCAAATACCTCTCATAATAATTAAGAAGTCCAAGGGAAGACTTTAATTCTTTTTTATTACATGGCGGTCTAGCGTCTTTAATAGCTCTTAGCTTTTCATCAGATGGATGAACTCCTCTATAGTCAATTTTTAGTCCTAAAAAATCGATTTCAGACACGAAGAATTTGCATTTGTCTCTTTTAAGCCGAATTCCTGCTTCTTTGAAACGCAAAATATCTTTTTCAGTTTTATTTTTTTAAGTCTTCACAATTACTTCTTGCAATAAGGACATCATCCAAATATACTGCAACTCCATCAATTCCACTCAGAAGAGTATCCATGAATCTCTGGAATGTTCCCACGGCTGAATTTAAGCCAAAAGGAAGAAGCTTCACCTTATATAATCCTCTAGGTGTATTAATAGCCAGGATTTCTGCAGATGTTTCATCCACTTTCAACTGCTGATATGCTTGAGCCATATCCAACTTAGTAAACACTCTGCCACCTCTCAATCTATCCAAAAGTTGCGGAATTGTAGGCAACGGATATTTATCAGGATTAGAATATAAATTAACTGTTGATTTATAATCGTGGCAAATTCTTATGGAACCATCATTATTCAGAACCGTAACAATTGGAGAAGCCCATTTAGTAAATTTTACCGGTTCGATAACACCTTGTTCCTCTAATGCTTTCAATTTTTCATCCACTAAATTTCGTAGCGCAAACGGCACGGTTCTGGCCTTCACAAATTTGGGCTCAGCATTATCAGGAATATCAATGTGAATTAATGGCCCATTATAGACATCAATTTGCTCCTTAATCAATTCCTCGAAATCAGGTGAAATAAGATTAGTTTCCAATGAATTTAAAAAAATTAACTTCAGGCCTAAAGCTGAAAACCATTGCCTTCTCAGAATGTTGGGACCTAAACCATCAGCCACTAAAATTGGCAAACTTCTACTACCATGGGATAGTCTTGCTTTAACATAGAGTTTCCCAAGAATTTTTACTTGACTGGATGATAAAGTATTTAGAAGTATCTCAGATCTTTTAAGTTGCGTCAATTTCCAATATTCAAGAAAAGTTTATTTATTTAATAATGAGTATTCACTTCCCGAGTCAATTAACATGTGTACATCGTGGTTATCCAGATTTGCTGTTATATAATAAGGATTGCTTATCTCTTCCCTTCTCAGGCAACATAAAGTTGGATTACTATTAGCCCTATATAGGTTTCCATATTTACCAACATTTGTTAAGCAAGCTTTTTGTACATGACCAATTTTGCCACATTTAAAACATTTTGCATTTCGGAATTTACAAACATTTGGCATATGATTTCCTTTACAACGTATGCGAATAATTATTTTATTATTAAATTTCTTGAATTCCTTAACATGAACTTTGCCGGATTTAAATTTAGGTGGTTCAGCTTTGCTAGCTTTTTTCATCACATTTACCTCTGTAATTTTTTCTTGCAAAACACTGGCGTCTGCACTAGCCGATTCATCACATATAGCAAAGTTTAAGGCCTTTTCAAAAGTTAAATTACTTTCATATAATAAACTTTTCACTATTGATTCTTTTCTCAATCCACACACTAATCTGTCTCTCAATCGATCTTCCAAATCAACAAATTCACAATCTTCACTTAACTTTCTTAGCTCGTCCACATAAGCACTAACTGATTCATCACCCTGATTTCTTTTATTGGACACTAATCTTTGGACAATTATATTTGGCTTAGGACGAAAATGATCCGTCAATAATTTAATTAAGTCATAATATTCCACGAAAGATAACTCTTTTGGCGAGGCCAACGATCTTGCTATTGCATAAGTCTCCGCGCCTAATAGCGTAAGAAATATAGCCTTTCGTCTTTCAGCCTTTACAATATCATTAGCCAGGAAGAAAAAATTCATTCTTTCCAAATACACTATCCATTTCTCTGGATTTTTAGGATAAAAAGATTCTATAATTCCAAAATTTGCCATTTTAAAAATAAAGTTCACTTACCTAAGCTTTAACTTAGTAACAATAATAGAATTTCTTCAGCTTTAATTTATTAAAAGATTTACCTTCGTCGCCAATTTATTATGTATATAGTTTAAAAGATTATGACGCCACGTTAGCCATTTTTGCATACATACATTTTAATTAAAAACAAAGTATTCATACAGCAAATGATGATGATAAACAATCTCTGAAAATATTCATACATAACAGGGTGTCACTAAAATAATTGTTCCACCATCACTCCGTGGCACCCTACTACAACGAGCCCATCGCGATTTCAATCACCCCGGCATTTCGCAGATGACCAGACTGATCGCAGCCCAATACTATTAGGACGGCATGACAAATGACATCAGGACACATGTAAGAGCCTGTTCAGTATGCCAATTAGTCAAACCACCAAAAAGACCTATCTACGGAGAATTGGGACAACTCCCCCCAGCGGTCCTGCCGTACGAACTAGTGTCACTAGATACTATTTCTGGATTCGCGAAATATGGAAATTCTCAGACCTTCTTACATGTCGTAGTGGACCATGCCACACGGTACGCGTGGGCATTCCCATCGCGGTCCACCAGCATTCTCACCTATACCCAAGTGATTAAAAAGGTGATGCAGTTTGGTACTCCTAAACGACTTTTGACGGATAGAGCTCCTGCCTTCACCTCTCCGAAATTTCGTAGATTTTTGATTAGACATAACATTGGCCAACTTCTCACGACAAGCAACAACCCTCAGGCCAACGGATTAAGTGAACGACTAAACGCCACGATTACTGGCAAACTTAAACTGTTGCGCCTCCAACAACCTAAGACGGCCTGGACCAAACTACTACCTCAGGTCCTTCAGGCTTATAACCATACCCCACATTCTGTGACCGGGTTTCCACCGTCATACCTTTTGTTAGGTAGTTTCCCGCTACAACTATCCGAGCATGTACAAAACTACCCAAAAATCGACGACGCCAGAGAATTGACCTATCAAAGGACAAACGAACGACACTTACGCGACAAAGCGAAATTCGACCAAACACTTAGAGCTTCCGATTTTGAAGTAGGCGATCTCGTTTTGGCAAAAACATACCACCATCCAGACACCGGTAAACTGGCACCTTTCTTCTCAGGACCTTATGAAATACTGGAGATAATTTCCCCTCAAATCGTACGGATCAACCGCTCCAACCGACCTCTAAGTCGTGAGACAGATACAATTCATGTCAACAAATTAAAACACTATACGGAAAACGAACAATTTATTTCACCGCCCGTAAATGATCGAGACCAACCAAAAATACCTTCAATTTCCCATATAAACACTTCAATCACACTCTAATGCATACTAAAACGGCTATTAACTCACGAAAGCAACATGACTACACTTACAATCAAGATGATCAAAGATATTTGAACCACTTATCCCCTGAAATCTTTACCAATTACTAAACTGACCACGAGACTTTACGAACCCAGTAGTATCTAAATAATTAAGGTAGAAGGCCCAGGGCAAGTTTCCCCTCGCTCTGTCCGCCTATATTCTACCTTTGCATCTCGAGCTACTTTATCTTCGCAAATTAAATATAAGTCCATTCGACTTCCTCACCTACACACGGGACTTTTCCCCTCGGACTCGCTACACAAGTAACTACATAGATAAGGTAGAATGGCCCAGGGCAAGTTTCCCCTCGCTCTGTTCGCCAAGGTTCTAACATTGTATGTAGTTATACATTTACCTCAGTCCTGAGCTCACACAATTTCCAACCTCAACCTCATTTCTCGTACTTTACACCTATAGCATAGAAAGCCCATGCCAAGTTTCCCCTTGCCATGTCCGCCTGAAAAATAGCTTAAAGTGTAGAGTTCCCCAGCCTTAATGATATCCAGAATATCATCATGTGTTTGTGACTCCCCTTCTCCTTGTTCACACTCCTCCATATCTTTTCCCTTATAATACATCAGATTTTGTTGTATATAGCCTTTTATAACCTTGATATTTTCAAGAATTTCCTTAAATATCAAACTCTCCGGTGTTGTAAAACTGCTTGTAAA
Source organism: Cordylochernes scorpioides (assembly GCA_030710605.1). Classification (NCBI taxonomy): domain Eukaryota; kingdom Metazoa; phylum Arthropoda; class Arachnida; order Pseudoscorpiones; family Chernetidae; genus Cordylochernes; species Cordylochernes scorpioides. Next base: position 113,819,906 of record CP092864.1, on the reverse strand, counting down.
TAATATTTACTTGTGTACTATTCAATATTTTAATTAGCAGCAACACATAAAATTCCGAGGATAAGTTTCTTTTATTTTAAAATAATAATATTTTGAGCTTTCGGGCGTAAACAGCCCTTCTTCAGGAATATTTGAAAACAAATTTTTTGAAAACAATTTCAAGTAGAAATGTTTGTACACAAATGGATGGTATCCTTCTTTGGTCTCGTATAGCGTGAGTGAATTCCATGCCCACGTGATTTAGTTTAAATCTAAAAAGCCTTTATAAAGAGATGCGTTTTTGCCCCTAGAAATATTGGCCGATTATATTGAATATATTGAAAGGATTACTTGTCTTAAAATGAATATTTTATGTCTGAATTAAATTTATATACATAAATTAATCGGGAAATTGCTATTGTTTATCTAGAATGTAGTTTTATGTATCAGGATTGTGTATTAAGCTATTGTATATTTCTGGGATATCTATATGTCTATTGATGCTCTGGTGTTTTTTGGATACTATTGCTTCTAGGATTAGTCTTTTATGTTTATCTTTTATGTTGGTGTAGTAAGTTTTTGGTTCAGCTAAATTAAAAGTATGGCCTGTTGTTTTAATATGTTGAAAGATAAGTGATCTATTGTCTTTGTTTTTTATATTTCTATTGTGTTCATTAATCCTGTCCTTGACTGACCTGCCTGTTTCTCCTACATATATACTATTACAATGGTTACATTTAACGGACTAGATGGCCTGTTTGTTGTGTATTGGTAGGATAGGGCTATTGTTTTTGGTGTTAGGATTTCTAACTATAGAACCAATGTTTGGAGTATTTTCATAAAAAATCCTGATTCCGTGTTTTTTAAGTTCTCGGGCTATTTTGATGTTATTGGGGGAATAAGGTATGATGCATGTTGATCTATATGTCTGGTTATTGTTGATTGTGGAAGGGTTATAAAAATGTCTTAGTATAAAATTTTTTGGGTATCCAGCTATGAGAAGGTTTTTCATTATATTTTGAGTTTCTATTGTTTTAAATGTTTGATTGGAACAATGGGTATGGATGCTTTTTAACATAAAAGATAAACATAAAAGACTAATCCTAGAAGCAATAGTATCCAAAAAACACCAGAGCATCAATAGACATATAGATATCCCAGAAATATACAATAGCTTAATACACAATCCTGATACATAAAACTACATTCTAGATAAACAATAGCAATTTCCCGATTAATTTATGTATATAAATTTAATTCAGACATAAAATATTCATTTTAAGACAAGTAATCCTTTCAATATATTCAATATAATCGGCCAATATTTCTAGGGGCAAAAACGCATCTCTTTATAAAGGCTTTTTAGATTTAAACTAAATCACGTGGGCATGGAATTCACTCACGCAATACGAGACCAAAGAAGGATACCATCCATTTGTGTACAAACATTTCTACTTGAAATTGTTTTCAAAAAATTTGTTTTCAAATATTCCTGAAGAAGGGCTGTTTACGCCCGAAAGCTCAAAATATTATTATTTTAAAATAAAAGAAACTTATCCTCGGAATTTTATGTGTTGCTGCTAATTATACACCAGAGGATTACACCTTATGATATTCAATATTTTATTTACATAAAACTATGTCACCATAACCTTAATTAATTTCAACTGTAAAATTATTTTCTCTATCCCTGGCTTCACCAGCTTTAAGTATACTCAAACCATGTTCAGCCTTCTTCAACGGGGGCCATATGTCATAATATATGCTCTTCCAGGAATAATAAAGTAAACCTACAGTCAACGAGAGAGAGACGTCGATAGAAGGCAACTAAGTTACGGCCATTTTGAACCACTGGCCACATTCCGGAGGGGGCTTTTCTTGGAACCCTCAGGACTATTTTTTGACAGTTGGGGGGTGGTGTGCGACACAAACGGTCGTTCAGCGGTGATATAACCTCTCGCGCTACCTCTTTCTCGCTGGTTGCCTGGAATTCCTTTTCCAAACTTGTGGTTTCCTTATTTCTCTCTCCCCACATTATTATCATATTGCCACATATATATATATATATATATAAATATGCAATATTCTTGCAAATGATCCTGCCGACGTAACGGGTCTACTGTTGTAACCCCGTGTAAACTGACGTGTGAATAAATTGGAAGTCGTGTAAGTAAGACGATGTTGATGTTCTTGCCACACGTGGACAACAAGAAGCAGAGGCAGGGCTAGATGTTAGCACCGAGCTAGTCGAAGTCAGTCCACGGTACAGAAGTGAAGGCCATGACACCAACCTTGATGCCTAACATCGAGACATGGAGAGAAAGAGCCAGAAACTGCCTCTGCGTCAATGGACACACTGTAGGGCACACTGCGCTGACCCTCTGAGATAAAGTCGTTCTGTTGACCCCTGAGGGGAGGGCTATAAAAAGCCCTAGAGGGGGCCCAATCGGGGCGTCGGCTATGTCCTTTGACTCTGCCTCGCTGCTGTCCCCAGCTGACCACTCTTGCTGTTTTTATTTTGACGTCATCATTTTGAGTTTAAATACAGATATGGGTGATACAGGTTATACTAATAAAGGTTATAGCAAATATACAAAATATGGGGGTGCCTGCAAATAGGAGCAGTGTACATTCTGATAGAATGGTAGGATCTTATAAAGTATTGCCTCTAACTAATTGGAATATATGTGAATTGTACTAAAATTATCATTATTATGTTTCAAATAAATATATATTTTTATTTTATAGCTTTTCTATTTCATAGCTTCTATCAGCAAATAAAAACTACCAGAGGTTGAACGACAACCAGTTCTAGTGACCAGAGGTATTGCCTCTAACTGCAAATAAACTCTACCAGAGGTTGAAAGACCACCAGGTCTAGTGACCGGAGGTATTGCCTCTAACTACAAATAAAAATTACCAGAGGTTGAACGACCACCAGGTCTAGTGACCAAAGTTATTGCTTCTAACTGCAAAAAAAAACTACCAGAGGTTGAATGAACACCAGGTCTAGTGACCAGAGTTATTGTCTCTAACTGTAAATAAAAATTCCCAGAGGTTGAACGACCACAAGTCTAAGGCTCAGACAAAACCCCACGAAGAAAAACTCTCCCCGCCTACCATCGATATCCAATTGTTGTAGAAAAATACCAACAATTCCAATATTGGAATTCTCTCCACTTTGTTTCAACTCTGTTATTCATTCCAGAATATTTTTCTCATATCATTTTTTTTTTCTAGCTGAAGGACTTCGCCCTTTCCTCCAGCCCCCGCACGGATTGCTGTGCAATATGTGGATTATCTTTGCCTTGCTTGCATGGATCTCGCCTTAACTGTGACGACACAAAAATATCTACTTAAATTGTATTCAAATTTTACTCGGTTAGGTAATTGGAAAATATCTTAATCCTCGCGCAAGGTATGATCAATAAATTCCAAGTATGTGACCAAATAACAAAAAATATTTCAAAATCATGAAATATACATTAAATATTTATTAAGACAGAAAAACAGATAACACACAGACGCGCAGACTCGCTCGCATTAAAAAAAAAATATATAAGCTCACGTATATAAAAACATTTTTCAATTTATTTCAAATCGTATTGAAAAAGAGGCAATCTGAAATGTTAGATTTTCTTTAACCAGAAAAATAGATATCGATTCATTTCAATAGTTGATCTATGCCTTAAAACATGCCCTGCACAATTACTGACATTTAATTGGTTTACATGATTTGAAGCGCAGGTTAATAAACCATCGAGGATGATCTAAAGAATGTTGCCCTTTATGAATATTGAGTAAAATATCAGACCTCTTTGAAAAAGTATTTTTTTAAACCTTTTTAATATCTAGATTTTAAAGGGCACAAATGCTCTTCTACAGGAGAAAACACGGTATAAGGCTAATATTAATATTTCTTCCCGAAAATACACTCAAAGTCAGGTAAACAGAAAACAACCTAAAATATCTACCAGATAGATATTATGAAACTTGAAAATATCAAACCATCATAAATATTATCTGCAGCTTAAACGATCCATGGCTAAATTTGTTCAACATCTCGTAAGGAAGAAGCAAAAGTTCAAAACAATGAAACGTGCAAAAAGAGGTTCGAATTTTTCTAAATTTTTATATCTATTGGCCAAATTTTATAATGGAAAATAAAACAGGTGTGTACGTCTAAGAGGAATCAAGTGACTAAATCCTGATGTATCAAAAATCAAGAAAGTGAATATTAAATCGGATCTTTAATACCTTCCCATAATCCTTTTTGTTGTTATTGTTGTAAAAAGAATAGCACACTATGAATTAGAGTCCAAAGGTCAGAATAACGTTACTACCTTGATGTACCGAACTGGCAATTAAAATTGCTACCTCAAGAAGGCTACAGGTCTGATATTTACACGATTGAAAGAAGTCCCTGTAAAATGTAATCGATTAGATTGTCAACACATTTATGATAAATAATTCTGTACATATTTAAAATATATTTCTTTATTTTCTTTCAATATTTTATTAATCTTTGAAGTGCAAGTGTCCCTAGGGGGACATAGCTCTCTAAGTCGAAATAAAGAAATGTGAAATGATAAATAGAAACTGGTAGCGACACTCCAAATTATAATAAAGAAGAGTTTGTTAAGAAGTTTCCTCAAAAATAAATTTCATTTGCAACTTTGTTTGGTGTAAAATTTCGTCATGATGCCCCATGTTAGACGAATAATAGATGTTTAATAACAGGATTCCTAATTTGATAGAGTTAGAATTGTAGCCTACTCGAATAAAATAATTGGATTCGATTGGATTACTAGCTGAATAGAGAATCAATGGGTTCAGGACGGTCATACGGAACACCTTACTAGAATTCAGAGTCCCGCTATCACTACCAGCCGAGAATATCGACTTCGAAACCACGTCGAGAGCCCAAAGCCTAGAAATAAATTCACGTACAAGTAAAAAAGTATCCGCACGAACATTTCGACGATTTTTCATCAGCATGGACTGTCATCTTGGCGACCATGGCTTCTGCTACTCTTGACGCTACATTATAGACAGGAGTATCTTTAAAGAAGGCACATTGCCGGCGTACATCCCACATCGTCATACTGACTCATCATCTGGAGTGGATACATTGGATACACGACTTGGTCACCTTTGGTTCGTATCCCCGGCACTTTGAGCATCTTCTGTTACATTTCTGATGTGTTTAAGGCCTTTAGTAGTACACTTTATTCGAAAAAAATGCACTTCGCATTACTCCGGTATTGTACGGACCTTCCTACATACAGAAAACGTTTTCTTGCTGCCGAGCGACTGGTTCATTATCACACTTAGCTTGCTATCCTCGATTAACTATGCATTTGAATCAGAGATATTGCCAAAAAATGCGGAACAAACATTAAATTAATCAGAATACAATACAATGCGAAGAAATTCAAGAGGTCCTGAAAATCGAATATTATTCATTAAAATAAGAGCCAGAAACATCTATGACTTTCTAAGAAAATAAAATACACATTTGATTATCGACGATGAAACCTACTGCAAGATAAAATTCTCAACGTTTCTAGGACCCAGTACTACATTTCAGCTGATGGAGCCATCCTCACTATATCAGAGACTATGATTGAAGTTGGATAATTCGACAATAAATATCTCGTGTAACAAGCAATTTGTGAGTGCGGTGATAAGTCAGATTTACGTTACAAAAGGACAGTCAACAAGTAAATTTATATCCGAGAATGTCTGAAGAAGATACTTTTGCCGTTTATTAGAATGTATAATGTTCCCATGTTATTCTGGCCCGACCTTGCACCAGCCCACTAAGCCCGTGATTCATTGAAGTTCCTAGAAACGGAGCATGTCGTGTATGTTTCAAAAGAGTTGAATCCACCGAACGTGTCACAGTGCCGTCCAATCGAGCATTATTGGAGAGAAGTCAAAGGACTACTACATAAAACAGGTCAAACTGCTACAAGTATCGCAGATTTCTACAATAAGTTAAAAACAGCTTCCAGGAAGGTTACGAAGGACTCTGTAAAAGTTGATTTGAAAGACATATAAAAGTACCGGGAGTAAACAGAGTACCGAATCCCAAAAAATCCTGCGCTATAATTTAAATTGAGCCTTGTTTTATTGATAAAATAAACACTTTGATTGAAATCTTCAAATATATTTTTGTTTATACTAATCAATATTTGGCAGTTATTTTATTATACAGGCCTTAAGTGTGTTATTGCTTCCTGAGTTGTTTATTCTGGGTACTGATTTCTTAGCATCCTTTCCGCCAAATTTCTTTTATTAAATAAATAAAGCTTTCAGAGTTTCTCGTTCAACCTTTTATTTTCAAACTTTCGGACTTGACAGTCCTTCAACAGGATTATCACTTAAGCAAATTAATATTAAATACAATTTTTATATACACATTATTATATCTACTTATATATTTGCCTTATTCTGTCTGTTTGTCTGTTTGTCTGAAGCTCACGGATGGGATTTTTAATAAACATCGGTGGTTCAGTGGTAGAATGCTCGCCTGCCACGCGGGCGGCCCGGGTTCGATTCCCGGCCGATGCATTTTTTTTTTTACAATTTTTAAAACTCATTTATATATTATACAAGAATGACATCCACGACGCCAATTTATAATTGTACCGAATAGTATTTGAATAAAAGCATTTAATCGGGTAAAACCCGGGCGTTGCCCGGGTCATTCGTATATGATATAAAAAGGCAACAATGAAGAGTGAATGTAATATAAAAAGCCAACAATGAAGAATGAATGTAAGATAAAAAGCCAACAATTAAGAGTGAATGTAATATAAAAAGCCAACAATGAAGAATGAATGTAAGATAAAAAGCCAACAATGAAGAGTGAATGTAAGATAAAAAGCCAACAATGAATAGTAAATGTAATATAAAAAGCCAACAATGAAGAATGAATGTAAGATAAAAAAGCCACCAATGAAGAGTAAATATAATATAAAAAGCCAACAATGAAGAATGAATGTAAGATAAAAAGCCAACAATGAAGAGTAAATATAATATAAAAGCCAACAATGAAGAGTAAATCTCTATATCTCTCTATATATATAAAAGTCTATTTCTGTCTGTCTGTTGTTTCGCGATAAACTCAAAAACTACTGAACCAATTGGTACCAAATTTTGCATGTCGCTTTTTATAAACCTGAGGAAAGTTTTCGGTTGCATTTTGATTAGTATTTTTGGCTATTTCTTTTTTTCATTTGAAGAACTTTTTTTACCCGGACTAATCCGAAATGGAATGAATACCTAAATATGGCCATTTTTTAAAGCATAGGTGGTTCAGTGTTAGAATGCTCGCCTGCCACGCGGGCGGCCCGGGTTCGATTCCCGGCCGATGCATTTTTTTTTTACAATTTTTAAAACTCATTTATATTATCAACATATATAGTCACGTTAAAATTTTACACAAATAAATTTACTGGCAATGCGTTTCTTTTTTTAAATCTCTACAGACTTTACTGCAATGATATGATTTAATGAATGAGAGGGTTTGGCTCATCAGTAGTGAACCCTCTCAGCGGTTTCACCAAATTAATCTCTAGACCGCTTTACTATTGTATTGGACTGGTTTTGTTATATACCCTGCATTTTCTATGGAAGGCAGCTAAATGGTGTTTAGTGAACTATGGACATAAGCTTATAGGTCTGTAGAGGTACATACATATAAATTTCAAGGTATTGCATCGAGCAAAGCTCTTCCGCGCAAAACATGTTTTCATAACCATTATATATTAGTAAATTAAATTTTATTGCCCTCTATCGTTAAAATTTTACACAAATAAATTTACTGGCAATGCGTTTCTTTTTTTAAATCTCTACAGACTTTACTGCAATGATATGATTTAATGAATGAGAGGGCTTGGCTCATCAGTAGTGAACCCTCTCAGCGGTTTCGCCAAATTAATCTCTAGACCGCTTTACTATTGTATTGGACTGGTTTTGTTATATACCCTGCATTTTCTATGGAAGGCAGCTAAATGGTGTTTAGTGAACTATGGACATAAGCATATAGGTCTGTAGAGGTACATACATATAAATTTCAAGGTATTGCATCGAGCAAAGCTCTTCCGCGCAAAACATGTTTTCATAACCATTATATATTAGTAAATTAAATTTTATTGCCCTCTATCGTTAAAATTTTATACAAATAAATTTACTGGCAATGCGTTTATTTTTTTAAATCTCTACAGACTTTACTGCAATGATATGATTTAATGAATGAGAGGGCTTGGCTCATCAGTAGTGAACCCTCTCAGCGGTTTCGCCAAATTAATCTCTAGACCGCTTTACTATTGTATTGGACTGGTTTTGTTATATACCCTGCATTTTCTATGGAAGGCAGCTAAATGGTGTTTAGTGAACTATGGACATAAGCATATAGGTCTGTAGAGGTACATACATATAAATTTCAAGGTATTGCATCGAGCAAAGCTCTTCCGCGCAAAACATGTTTTCATAACCATTATATATTAGTAAATTAAATATTATTGCCCTCTATCGTTAAAATTTTACACAAATAAATTTACTGGCAATGCGTTTCTTTTTTTAAATCTCTACAGACTTTACTGCAATGATATGATTTAATGAATGAGAGGGCTTGGCTCATCAGTAGTGAACCCTCTCAGCGGTTTCGCCAAATTAATCTCTAGACCGCTTTACTATCGTATTGGACTGGTTTTGTTATATACCCTGCATTTTCTATGGAAGGCAGCTAAATGGTGTTTAGTGAACTATGGACATAAGCTTATAGGTCTGTAGAGGTACATACATATAAATTTCAAGGTATTGCATCGAGCAAAGCTCTTCCGCGCAAAACATGTTTTCATAACCATTATATATTAGTAAATTAAATTTTATTGCCCTCTATCGTTAAAATTTTACACAAATAAATTTACTGGCAATGCGTTTCTTTTTTTAAATCTCTACAGACTTTACTGCAATGATATGATTTAATGAATGAGAGGGCTTGGCTCATCAGTAGTGAACCCTCTCAGCGGTTTCGCCAAATTAATCTCTAGACCGCTTTACTATTGTATTGGACTGGTTTTGTTATATACCCTGCATTTTCTATGGAAGGCAGCTAAATGGTGTTTAGTGAACTATGGACATAAGCTTATAGGTCTGTAGAGGTACATACATATAAATTTCAAGGTATTGCATCGAGCAAAGCTCTTCCGCGCAAAACATGTTTTGATAACCATTATATATTAGTAAATTAAATTTTATTGCCCTCTATCGTTAAAATTTTACACAAATAAATTTACTGGCAATGCGTTTCTTTTTTTAAATCTCTACAGACTTTACTGCAATGATATGATTTAATGAATGAGAGGGCTTGGCTCATCAGTAGTGAACCCTCTCAGCGGTTTCGCCAAATTAATCTCTAGACCGCTTTACTATTGTATTGGACTGGTTTTGTTATATACCCTGCATTTTCTATGGAAGGCAGCTAAATGGTGTTTAGTGAACTATGGACATAAGCATATAAAGTCTGTAGAGATTTAAAAAAAGAAACGCATTGCCAGTAAATTTATTTGTGTAAAATTTTAACGATAGAGGGCAATAAAATTTAATTTACTAATATATAATGGTTATGAAAACATGTTTTGCGCGGAAGAGCTTTGCTCGATGCAATACCTTGAAATTTATATGTATGTACCTCTACAGACCTATAAGCTTATGTCCTTAGTTCACTAAACACCATTTAGCTGCCTTCCATAGAAAATGCAGGGTATATAACAAAACCAGTCCAATACAATAGTAAAGCGGTCTAGAGATTAATTTGGCGAAACCGCTGAGAGGGTTCACTACTTATGAGCCAAGCCCTCTCATTCATTAAATCATATCATTGCAGTAAAGTCTGTAGAGATTAAAAAAAAGAAACGCATTGCCAGTAAATTTATTTGTGTAAAATTTTTACGATAGAGGGCAATAAAATTTAATTTACTAATATACAGTCACGACCGTCATGGGTTCTGTCACGGGTGCGCGCGCATCATCATTATGATCATGATCATTATCTAATGATAATAATAATAATTATTATTATTATTATATTATTATTATTATTATTATCAACATATATAGTCACGACCGTCATGGGCCGGCCGGCCGGTTCTGTCACGGGTGCGCGCGCATCATCATTATGATCATTATCATTATTATTATATTATTATTATTATCCATCCATCAACATATATAGTCACGACCGTCATGGACCGGCCGGCTCTGTCACGGATGCGCGCGCACAGGGAGGTCACGTGCTCGCCGGCAGCCAACGGGCGCGCGCCGCCGGCATTACGTCATAGATTATAAACACAAGGTAATAAGGCCAAATAAAAAAATAGTGTGTGATAAGGCACAATTTGGATTATCTACTTATATAATTGCCTTATTCTCTCTGTGTGAAGTTCACTGTGTGAAGTTCTCGGATAGATTTTGGTCAGAATGGATAAAAATAAAAAAAAGTGTCAAGGGATGGGAATCGAACACACGACCTTCCGCTTACCGGGCAGATGCCATGACCACTAGGCTACCCTGGACATATTTTTCCGTTCACATTTTTATTTTTATATTTTCAAGACACACACAGTTTGGGGCGGGACGTTTCACAAGAGAGACATCCACGGCGCCAATTTATAATTGTAACGAATAGTATTTTAATTAAAACATTTTTAAAATATATACACACTCGGGTAAAACCCGGGCGTTGCCCGGGCCATTCGTCTAGGTCATATATAACAGTATAATTTATTTGTATAATAAATATAATTTTTTATTAGAATGTATTCCTAGTGTATAAATTCTAATAGGAATTAGAGTATTATGATGTTTGAACAAAACTGTAGGTCATAAGCAACCCAAAACGACAAAAGAAAAATGGCTATTACATCATGACAACGCACTTCTACATACGACCATTACTGTTCAACTCTAGTCGGCTGAACACGGTATTGCTCAATTTTCTCCTAATGGCCTTTTAACCCTGAAAATTTAAAATTCTTAAAAAGACGTCAAATTGATTGACTAACTTAAATAAAGGAAAATATCAAGAATGTTATGATAAGACTGAAAAAAAGGTTTTCTCTCCGAAATGTTTTGATATCTGAAAAAATCGGAACAAAGTGAATAAATAGTAAGAGTGTGATTAAGTAATGGAATTTTAAATTACTAATAATATAAGGAATTTTGAATATTTAAAACTTTGAAATATTTTAAATCAACATTATATTCAACGATAAGGACTGGCGTCATGTCCCGCTAAGGACACTGGAGCCAAATCAAAAAGAGAGTGAAGAGAGAAAAATATCGAGATATACAATATATAGGGTTTTTTTTCTCTATTCTTTTTTTTTTTCTGGAACAGCGCGCTTTTTTCTTACCCTTTCAATGCTCTCTTCCTCTTACAAAATTTTCTTCTTTTCAAAAGCCCAGACCTTCTATTAATTTTAGTGAACAAAGGAGCCTCCTAAACTTATAGGACAAAGTCAAACGTTTTCTAAACTACATTTGCAAACACTTGATGTGATTACAGAGGCGAGGTAAACCACAGTATATCTAGCGTAAGAATTCCACCATTCGAAATTACATTAACATGTTCAATTACATAATGACTCGACTAATTCCTACGTTACATAATACATAAGATGTCAAACAGAGACTAATTGATATGTACTCTGCAATTTACTAATAGCATGGTTAAAATGTGATAAATCCAAATTTTTCATCATAAGATAGATATGAATTGTGTGTCTGATCTACCTTTGCCAATATACATTTATATTGCCATATACATTTATATCTACAAAAAATTCATAAATTTTAAAAATGCTTATAAATAATTCCTGTTTTCCATTTTATTTTAAAATTCCATTCATATTGGCTTACAAATTGGATTTCTATTGGAACCCACCAAATTATAGAAAACTCTATTTCCACCCGAAAATTTTATTGAACCGAGGTGAGGCTCTGTAAATATCCGGGTATTTTTTTTTTGCGTGGGGGGGATTCAGGTTATTCGATTATCTTGATATAAGGCAATTTAAGCTCCATAGACAAAGTTGTGGTCCATAAACAAAATGAAAACTATAGACAAAAATGTGGTCCATAAACAAAATTGTGGTCCATAAACAAAGTTGTGGTCAATAGAAAAAGTTGAGGTCCATAGAAAAATTATGGTCCATAGAGAAAGTTGAGTTCCATAGACAAATAATTTTGCTACAGGTGTCCGAGGTTGCTTGGAGATAACCTCGTTAGGGGATCGAATCACGCCCTTAGAATTCTTATTCTGATTGATGCCTTCAATTCTTCAGAAGCTCAACCTCGACAGTGAGTGCGATTAACTAAACGATGCTCTTTCACTTTGTAAACTGAAAATATCGAACTTCTTCTACAGTGTAGACATGTAGTACACTTACAGTGAAAGGTAGCAGTTAGCTCTCTACCCACCATTATTATTCGGCCTATACTACGTGTATCAAGGATAATGGTAAGGAGAGAATTGTTCAAATAAATGATTGCAACGTTTTTTTTTTTTCTTATTTTAAAAATATCGGCCCTTTTCAGCCTAAAGTAATACGAAATGGAAAAATATGTAGTAACGTAAAAATATATGAAAGATAATTATTCATATAGATAATAGGCTAACAGAGTTTCCAGTTGTGAAGTTTGAAGCTATCTCCTCCAAAAATACTCAACTATAAATAGCTATCTATATACCAAAATTTCGTTATTTTTTGCTTCACATGGCCGTTTTATTTCTATTTTCAAAATATTAATAGATTTTTATTTTATTTTTAATTCATTCGATTTTGCAATCGTAGATTTTTTGCGTTCAAGTGTTGTTATCTTATTTGTTATTTATCATCATCGAATTGTTTGTTTTTAAAACACGTTATTTTTATCATTTTTTCTTCTTTGGCTACTTCTGATAACAGCCTTACCTTCATTCTGAAGAGGCATCAGTTTCACTAAGGTTGAGTTTTGCTATGACTATAGATGAAGGCTCAAGGCCTAACCTTTGCTAGAGGTAGCTCTTGCTACGAGAGCCTGTGTTTACGCATGGACAGCTCTAAATGTTTTTTTATCAAGTGCGAATTTTGGATAGCATACATGTAAAATTTAACCCAGATATATAAAAAAATTAGAATTGCAATTTTATTTTCTAAATTTTTATTTTTTACTTTTTTCTACTTTAAATGTATTTATCTAAACATTTCACCTATGGCTATAGTTCCTCACCAGAAATAGATTATCAAACATGAGAATGTGGAGAAGCAAAAAAACAACTTTTTTATTTTGAATATATTTATATAAATTTAGCCAATGCCGATGGAGGAAGGTGCTCGTGGCGCAGGTCGTCAAGGTGGAGGGCAAGTAGAAGGAGCATACACACAAATGCGCCGCTGACCACCGGTGCCTCTGACATCCTCTGCATGCCGCTGTCCTCAGTTATCCTGTCCACCTTCTGTAATATTGTTTCAAATGATCCTGCCGACGTATGGATACGCTGGCAGTCGTGTACGTGAGGCGAGTGTTGATGTTTTTCCACACGCGGACAACAAGAAGCACAGGCAGGGCTAGGGGCGTTGGCATTTTCCTCCTCTGTCCCCAGCTGCCACCAGCTGACCGACCACTCTTTGGATCTTTATTTTGACGTTATCATTTTTAGTTTAAATACAAATAGGGAGTTTAAATACAAAAAGTTTATATACAAAATATGGGGTGGTAGTAAATAGAAACGGTGTACATTTTAATAGAAGGGTAGGATCTTATAAGGCATCGGGTCTAACTAATTGGAAGATATGTGACATATACTAAAAGTGTCATTATTATACAGTTTAAAATATACGATATATATATATATATGATAATTTAAACCAATAACCCTATATTATATAATACTTATAACAAGAATGACATGATTGTATATAAAAACACATCTATAAATAATTATACGCATAACTGACATGTGTCCTTGCTTCACCATATGTAATGTACTGAGGATGAATAAATAAAACTATATAATAGATTAAAAACTGAGTTAAAAGCAAGATTGAGAGAATTACAAAGGACTTCTAAAGATAGATTGGACCCCGTCAGACCGTCGCCAGTGTCCGATGTCCATCGACACGTGTGCCACGTGCATGATCCAATTCTCTTTGTCAGAGCTGACGTATAAATAAGACCGGCCTTAGCGACAGTTAGTTCAGTTGCAGTGAATCTTCCGGTCAGCGTCACCCCTTGTCGTCTCCAGGGACCAACTCATCGACCATGTAAAACAGTAAGGAATCTTCTATCTCCATCTTTGCTTTTGGCTCGACTTTTTATCTATTCAAGAAATTTTCCTTCGACAACTGTGTCGCTTCGTTTTGTGTGTGTGTCCTTACCACCCATCGCTCAACAACTACGACTGCTTCTAGCCAACATGCCACACTGCATTCATCCAACAGCATAAACTACTACTACATTTCAACATTATTACAGAGAGTCGACAGGATTCTACAACAGGCTTACCAAACCCCAACCAATTATTACATATATTGCCACGTTTTTATTTTTAAAATGCTAATTTTAGTTTTGTAAAACTTTAATTTTAAAGTTTATTATTTTAAAAGTGAAATGTTTGTTAATGAAATAGACATTTTACCTAAACTCGCTTTATTGCCGCTTTCTTTTACAAGCCATTTGTTTATGTATATTTTTACATATCGTTTTTATTGAGTTTTTTTACTAATTTAGTATGTACATCATTGACTTTTGATGAATGAGAAAAAGAAATTGAAAATAAACATATGAAAAATTAAAGTAACATTTTAAAGGAATTTATGTACAATTGAAAATTGTTTTGTAACGTCTCAATATATATATATATGGAAAATTTGCCGGGAAGAAATTTTTCCATAGAAGCAATGGGCGCCTCTCCCGTCAAAATAAACGTCAGAATCTGACGCCCTCTATTGACCGTCGCCGCAACTAGCGGCATCGGGTCGGTGACAAAGCCACAAACACCAACTTTGGCAAACTGATAAGCGTCCACCTAGAGACCATGGTTTCGGGCTAATGGCCCTCGTCAGTCTAGGGCGGACTTTATTCCATGAGATCCACACGGGATCTAATGGAATCCTCACAATCTACCAAAGAGGTGTTTGCTGGCAATGTGGCAATATTTTGACGGGAGAGGCGCCCATTGCTTCTATGGATTAGTTTCCTCCCGGCAAATTTTCCATCTATGTTTTGCCAATAGATTTGGCCCAGCTACACGTTAATGGCTGTTGGCCCTCATTAACATGGTATAGGCTGTATGTTGAAGACCCACCAGAAGATGCTTCACCCTATCTATTTCTTTCCAGAAAAGAGTATATAACGCTATAAATGCTTAAGCACGATAAAATATTATTTAAAAGAGTTTATAAAGAGAGAAGATGAATAAAGAGTGATGTTTCTTTCTTGATTGAAGAGAGAACGTGAATGTATTATTTATCTTTTGAACAATAGGCCGTTGCTATATTATAATTATGTGGTAGTGTGTATTACTTGTGAACCTAGTGGAAAAATTCTGCTGAAAACAAATCTAACCTGCCATTCAATATAAAATCTCAATTGAAAATTATTTTAACTTGTTATCACGTAAGTGTATTCCCGTTTATCATAAAGTTCTAATATTGAGGATGGATATCAAATTACGGAAACCATTGCATTTCGAATAATGAATTTTTAAACTCACGTGCATATCATATGAATAATCAATTTAGGAGGAATGCCCAGGAACAGTAATATCTTATTGAGTAAAAATATATCAAGCCTCCACACACACAGGGAAAATTATATTTTCAAAACACTTTTATTCTCAAGCTTTCGGGTACGAAAGTAACGAACGGGCAGGAGCCTGTGGAAGAGCGTTCGTGTCCGAAAGCTAGAGAATAAAAGTGTTTTGAAAATATACTTTTCCCTGGAGGCCTGATATATTGTTATTCAATATTAATACAAGTAATATCTTAGCCATAATAATTCTTTAAATTGTATTTAACCACAGGTCCCTTATAGACCTCGAGGCTGAACTAGTTAGATACCTCTTCAATATTCTTCCTAGCCTCGTTATAACACAAACCATTTGTATTTAGGAATGTTGGAGCTTCATCAAGAACAAGGTTGTTAGGGGCTCTTAAATTGATTGTGTTCTACTTTTCTAACGTGCAGTAATATAGCAAACTGCTTTATTATGGAAATAATGTCATTTAGGTTCTGGGATAGCGTGCAAATTTGGATATTTTTGAAGAAGAATTTGCTATTCTTATACTACTATGTTATATAAACAAACCCTAAATGAACATAATCTCCCAAACAACACATCATTAAGTTCTAAATAATACAAAAACCGCGCAGGACATTAACCTTCTAATATATAATATATACATAGATATATATATTTAAATTGGCACAGGTATGTACATACATATGTATACTATTTATATTTTTCAATGTTAACATACAGCTTATGAGCTAATATAAAGCTTGTTTATAAAGAAAGAAGATATGTTTGTGGTTTGGTTGTTCCAGGTATTGTTTAAAATTATAATCTCGACCTGTGAATATTCAAATTAGCTCAATTTACCGAATTGAAGATGAGGACTATTATAATATAATTGAATTATATCATGACCTCTAACACTTAACCCCATATATTATAGAAATTATCTTACAAATGGGCAAACATATATTCCAAGGTCGGAAATGGTGATAATACCATAGTGATGTTTTATCCTCGTAGAGAGAGTGTTTTATCTCCATATATTACTACTACTAATAACTAAAACATATTCAACAAAACATAACATATGTTTATGGCCAAATTTTCACTTGGAAAGAACCCGTGCGAAGACAAGTTATTACTCTAGTATATAACACTGTGTCAAAATGTATCTGGAGTAGAGTGAAACAACTTTATGATATAAATATATTGTGTCAAAGTATTTATTATTTTATTAATTTTTGGGGAGTAATTGGTGTATTATGAGGGGTATTTACCTTTTAGTTCTCCAATAAAATTATATTGAAGAGGTATTTATAGGGAGAGAGATAATAACTTATCCCAAGGTAAAAATAATGACAACAAGAGTTTTAAGCCACCGAGGTGTCTCGTTTTCTTGCAAAGGTAGAATATAGGCGAACAAAGGTAGGGCCTTTCCTAAGCTAACAAAGCTCTCTCTCTGGGTTGTCTGTAGGTTGTCTTTATTATTCCTGGAAGAGTATATATTATGACATATATATGGTATTTTAAACTTATATTGTGTATAATATAACAATATTTTCATGTTTTATAATAAAAACACATCTATTGGGAGTACAAATAGGTTTTGAGGGATTTGCAAAAGAAGCCACAACAAATATTATATAGATAGCATCGGACCTTGTAAGGTTTCATGTTAAGGCTTCATCATTTTCCCAAAAATATCAGGAGTCTTTTCACTCAAGTGTAAGGAACTTTTTTTGTGCTCTAACCATGTCCACCTTTGTGTCAACAAAACACAATTTGCGGGAAGCGCTGCTTTTTTGTTTTAATTTGAAGAAAGGTGCAGCTGATGGACATCGATTGCTGTGTAAGGCATATGGGGAACATGCTCTATCAATAAATGCATGTGAGTACTGGTTTCGGCGTTTCAAAAGTGGCGATTTTGACACCAGAGACAAAGAACGCGGAGGGAGGCCAATAAAGTTCGAAGACGCTGAGTTGAAGGCTTTATTGGACGAAGATTCAAGCCAAACTCAAGAGGAGCTCGCTGAAACCTTGAGAGTGACTCAACAAGCGATTTCGAACCGACTCAAGGTCATGGGTATGGTGCAAAAACAAGGAAATTGGGTTCCATATGAACTCAAGCCAGGAAACATCGAGCGCCGTATTTGCACGTGCGAACTACTGCTCAAAAGACAAAATCGAAAGGGTTTTTTGCATCTAATCGTGACGGGGGACAAAAATTGGATTCACTACGACAACCCAAAGCGCAGAAATTCGTGGGGTAAGCCCGGTCATGCATCAACTTCAACGGCCAAACCGAATATTCATGGCAAAAAGCTAATGCTGTGCATCTGGTGGGATCAGATCGGAATGATCTACTATGAGCTACTTCAGCCTAACGAAACCATCACTGGAGAACGTTACCAACAACAATTGATGCGATTAAGCCAAGCATTGAAGATTAAACGCCCACTATATGCAAAAAGACATGACAAAGTGATCTATCAGCACGACAACGCTCGGCCACATGTTGCAAAAGTTGTCAAGGAGACTTTGGAGGCGCTTCAATGGGATGTCCTACCCCACCCGCCGTATTCACCAGACATTGCTCCTTCAGACTACCACATGTTCCGTTCGATGACACATGGCCTGGCCGAGCAGTACTTTACTTCTTACGAAGAGGCGAAAAATTGGGTCGATGTTTGGATTGCCTCAAAAGACGAGGAATATTTTCGACACGGAATCCGTATGCTGCCTGAAAGATGGGAAAAAGTCGTAGCTAAAGATGGACAATACTTTGAATGAAATATATTGTACTGATTTCTCTGAAAAAAGCTTCGAATTTATAAAAAAAATCCCTCAAAATTTATTTGTACGCCTAATATAAATGATTATACGCATGATTGGCATGTGTCATTACATCACCATATGTAATGTACTTTGTACACACTGAGGATAAATAAATAAAACTCTGTAATAGATTAAGAGTTGAGCTAGAGCAAGAGATTGAGATAGAAGTCCAACGAGGCCTAGAAGATGTCAGATTGGCAGTATAAAATGACACTTCTTCCGATCCACGCCCTTGTTGCATTCGCTGAAACTCAATACACCTTTCGGCCAAGATATATGAGACCTCCGCCCTAGCCGAAAATATAGTTACTTCACCATCAGCGGAAGCCCTCCTGTTGTGTCCAAGGTCCACCTCATCGACCATGTAGAACAGTAAGAACTCTTTTATCTCCATCTTTCGCTCCTAGCTCGACTTTTATCTGTTCACGGAACTTTCCTAGTACAACTGTGTCTCTTCGTATTTTTGTGATGGATATTCCCAAGTCTTTCACTCTGCCTCGACCACGACTGCCTGTACTCTGTGAGAACTCTTGGTGCAGAGAGGTACTGGAAAACTCTCCACATCCTGACTGTTCCGCTCGGTAAACACAGTATAGCGAGAGTTGACAGGGACTCACACCATATATTAAGTCGACTGAATTCCACAACGACAGGATTCCACATATACATATAGATGATATACATTGATCTATACAAATATGTATAGATGTTTAAACTAATATTTAAAGCATAACATGAAATTTCATTAAGCCTCGATAAATTAATACATATATACATTTTTTGTCAAATCGATTCTCTTAACGAATAAGACAGAGTTTTTTGAAACCTATACGGTTTTATTTTTTTCAAATATCATAGATTACTTTCAAAATTAATACATTAATACAAAATAGAGTAAATAGATATATTAGGTAAATCATAAAAATGTATTAAATTTCAATGAAAATATTGGTAGAGAGAGAGAGAGTGTTCTCGAGAAGTTTTATAAACTCTAAATTTCTACAAGGTAAAGAAAAAGGAGAGCGCCTTTCAATTAGTTCTTTAAAAAACTGTAATTTGGTACGTTTTCTAAAGAAAAAAGGTGTTTCTTTGAAATTGAATACCGTAATTTACTACATGTATATTTCGAAAAACTATTCAAATTTACTAGGTTTTTTATATCATCTTATGTAACTTATTTATATAATTATTTCACTGAATATTTTCCTTTAAATGACTAAGAATATTTGATACATCAACTTTTTGTGCTCAAAATTCGTCCACCGTGTGTGTGTGTGAAAATACGATACACTTAAACTATATAATTCTCTACCTTATTGATGTTAACTTTGGTTACGTTAGCACATATAGTGTGGAGTAATAATATATCACATGGATGTAATTTAAACGGAAACGGATTAAGGGACTTTCAAATTTTCATAACGCCTATGCGTCTTTTATATAACACAATTATTTTAACGCCCTTACTTTAATGACAAAATAGTGAAAGGCTTGGATTAACTGTGGTCAACCGTCCCAGCGATTTCATCAGTTTAATTCTATCATACCGCTCTATTATTGAATTTTATTGTTTAGCTTTTATGTTGATACAGAATATCAATTATCAGAAAGGTTATTGTAAACCTGAAACTATATGGATATAAGATTTGAGAACAGTATATACACAAAGAAAGTTTTGTAAAGATGCTTCGAACATTGCTCTTCCGCTGAAAATTTACTTCCATCACAGCAAGAGATAATGATCACCCACTTGACGGTGAATATAGCTTAGAATCCATTCTCTGTGATGTATTGGAAATTTCAGGATTTTTCAGATGTTTTTCTTCCAAATGATAATTATTTATGAGTGATATTGATTTGATGCGGTATTCAGGAATTGGTTTGATTACTAGCTTGTCTTAACATTAGCCTTTTTCTTCACGGGGAACACTTTTACTTTTATTTATGGTGTGTAACATCGGAGATTAAATAATTTGTGAACGTTTACTTCTTATGAGTATTAATTTGATATTATATTTCTTTTCTCGAGTCTGATGATAATAATAATGATATTGATAATATTTATTTCTCTCATGTAGAATTTGAAATTTTTACCTTAAAAACTAGCTTGGTATTTCTTTTTAGCACCCTAATAATTGAAAGAAAGGACAAAGTTCGAACTCAATAAACCCAATATAATCAAGATGATTTTCTAAATATAGAAATTAAGATAGCGGTTCCATCCCACGTAATCCGAACTCTATTTTGAGCAAAGTTTCTTTCAAATTAAGTCGCCAGACGTCATCTCCATCCGGGACTTCCCAACAGGATTAGTCGTCTGCGAGTCATTTATCTCTTCCCGGCCGTCTGCTGATACTAATTACTTACAGACGATGTCCTCCCCCTGCAGCTTGCCGTTGGGGCACTTCGTATTTCTTTGCCTCTCAGCAACTCTTTCTTACTACATTCCTATTCAACTTCCATATATCTATGATAATGCTTAATTTGGATTATAGATTATAGATACAAGAAAAATAAGATCTAATTCAAATAAATTAGTTGTGTGTGTGACGTTTAGGTAACAGCGTTGTTATCGATGATTTATTTATTTTTTGTCTGATGATGGTAACAACGCTGTTACCGGAACTTCACACACTATTAATATATTTGTAATAGGTCTTAATTTCTCTCTCTCTCTCTCTCTCATGTTTCCATATATATATATTATTTAACGTTTAATATAGCACTGCCACATCTTATATAACCGACTGAAGTTTGGAATATCCACGCCGTACACTTTCAGCCAATTAGAATTTAGATGGGACATCAGATTTTTCTTAATTTCAGAATTTAAGAAAATGTGCATATTAAATAAGAACATTAAGGTATGTAAACGATCAACCTTCTGAAACCGTAATTAGAATATAAATGCATAAAAATATCATTGTTTATTCATGAAAGGGTATTTAAATAGCTTCCTAGTGCATTAATAATTAAAGTTATTTTTTTTTATTCTTAAGATCATCTTTAATCTGTAGAATGCCAAGGCAGAAAAAAGAACGTCGTACAAGTATATTTCTGATTTCACAAGAGCCAGAATCAAGACCTCAGAGAAGGTGGAATTTGCGCTAAAGAAATTTATTTAAAAAATAAGCTGCAATCAAATAACTATTATAATGAGTTTGTGTCAGTGGCTAGAGTAAGAAAATATGTCAAAAAAAAAAACTGGCTCAGAGGTCGCCCTAGAGCAGGGGCCGGCAACCTTTTGAGTCGAAAGAATCAAAAATTAGAATTTACAAATTTTCAAAGTTTTTAAAGAGTCGCACCTTTTCTTGCCAACAATAAATAGTACTCGCATAAATAAATATTTGCTTATGGAACTATATAAAGAGCCACAGCTTCAGATCCAAAGAGGCGCATATATCCTCGCGACCCGCAGGTTACAGACCCCTGCCCTAGAGTAATAACATAGAGAGGATAGGAGGATTCGAAGGATGGTTGTAGCAGACAGGACAACATCTGTAGCAATGATTCAAGCAGCTCTGCAGGTGCAGAATCAAACTACCATCTCTGAAGACCATAGACTATATTGTGGAGAGGCTTGAATCAATAAACCCTTGCTTCATGGCGTGGCGTGGTATCAGCGATGAAGTTATAGAACTCTTTACTCGTCATTCAAAACGCAATGAATTCTCTGATCTAATGCTGTCAACGCAACCGCATTCTGAAAACATTCGATAACAGAAAAAAACATCTGGTATTTAATTTCTGCCAATAGATATATTCTTAAAATCGATTAATAGATAGAGGCCAAAGAGCCGGACTTTTTCCGCGATGTGATCCGTCAATTTTCAGAAAGATGGGAAGAAATAGTGGCTAGCGACTGACAATACTTTGAACATTGAATGTTCAGCCAAATATTTACAATAAAAAGCTTTATTTTCGAAAATAACGCAAGAACTTATTCATACTACTAATAATTATCTATAATAGTCGATACACGTTTCATCTCTTGGTCTAGTCCTCGAAGGTATAATCCGGTACCTGCCATCATTATTGCCTGCACTTTGGGGAATTGTCAGCAGACGCGGTATTACATCAACCCCACTCTCCAGACATGGGACGTTACCTGTATGTACAGTGCTTCATGGATATTATCTTAAGAGATATATTTTTAAAGATAATGAATCACTGATCTTGTGCCACTTAAGCCTCCGTTTAACATTTTGATCAATATTTACAACTTAAAACGAAAGATTTTAAATATTATACACACAATTCACATTTATACATATAGTTATAGATACAAGTATTTAAAATATATGAAAGTGTATATAAAAGATATAAAAATGATACGAGAATAATTATAGCTCAAGACAATTATTTTTGAACAATTTTCGTGAACTCTAAAAATTTAAAAATATTTTTTCCTCCCAGTTTTTAATCTTCATCTAATCACCCCACATTCCTGAAACGTTTTCCCCCTCCCACGTTCTTCATTACTTATTAATTATTAACACCTACCCTATTCATTTATTTTTTAAATAAAACCTTTGTACTTTTTATGAATTAATCAAAAGGTTATCATCTCGCTATGTGCAAATTGGAAGGTTCTAAAGCATCGTGCAATATTCAAATTGGGTTTTTTCATTACATTTAGTGAGTATTGGAGAAGGACAGAGTTGTGGACAGAGTATAGATACATTATCGAGATATATTATTTAGTTCATTCTGTGTATTATTAAAAACAAGTAGGGACTCTTTATTAAACGTTTTTCTTTTTTAATTTGTGAGAAATTTCGGCTGAATTTATATTTTCTCAATTCTAATAAATATTCTAAATTAAATTCACACACACGTACATAATCAAATATATATAATATATTTTCTTATTAGAGCATGTTACAACTGTCTTCTTATAATAAAACATTTTATATAATGTCAAACGATGGAACAACATAAAATCTGCACACAAACCTGAGCTACAAACAAACAATGATACAATCAGACATATTAGAAATCAACTAAACCAAGATATTTCTGAGGCAGCTTAACCGGTCGATGGAATTCTCTTCCTTAGCTCCCATCTTTAGCAAGATACCATTTGTTATAAATATTGTTAGAGGTAAAATACATCTTAACAAATACGTATTGTCATCGTATCTTTCATTTGAGGAACGACTTGACAATTTAATTATAAGCAATAATCTTAACAGAGATATCACAATTATTGAGCGCACATTTTCATTATAAATAATTTAATAACTAAGTACATATATACACGGTTCGATACATTATGTGTCTCTCTTTGCCACAAACCTGTATCAGGCAAAATCATTAAAATAGATTTACAATGATATTTCAAAGATATCAATTTCCATATTTTTGTTTATATATTTATGGAGCCTGTAGATAATATAAAACATGACAACGAGCGGTGAGCTGAAAATATTTTAATCAGACGACATTCAAGCTACATAGATTCACTCGAGCTGAAGGAAGTGTATGGAAATAAACATTGAATAGAAGTAAAATGTAAAGATAGATTCGCCACTTCCACACTGGTGACGTTAGGGAGAAAGTAGGGCCAGATAGATGATCCTCTCTGTAGTAACAGGCCTAAATGTTTAGAAGAAATGGACAAGAATATTTGGACGAAAACGATATATCATCAGAAGGAAGAATTTTCACTCTCTGAAAACGATTTTCTAAAATAGATATCATATCTTGAATATCTAAAACTCTGCTTAAAATGGGCGGCAAGGCATCTAACGCGAAGAATTATTCAAAATCCTAATTGTTCAGATTTCTTCGACTCTTACTCATTTAAGACAATATGGACTTTAAAGGAGCCATAATCTGTGACTTGGGCGTACCACTATGACTTTTTTTAAACGTCATTCGATACAATGGGCTTTTTAGACATGGCTAATCAATAAAATAATATTTTAGAATGATTAAAATCGTGATTACTTTGTTTTAGAACCAATTTTAAATTTTGGATATTGCCACGTGAAAATTTAGGTAAGACCAACTTCGCGATAAGACAACAGTTTATTTCAGGCAAGAACAAACTATGAAGGATAAACAAAAAGATAAGGAAAAAGGAAGGTTTACATAGTAGCAAAGTATAAACATCAAAAATGATACTCTGTTAATAAAATAATACATACTTTGCGACAATATATATTTGAAATACATTAATATAAATATTGTATATATTTATTCGCGCGAGCAATAGAGACCCAAAATATTATTTGAATACGAAAATCAAGTATTGGGCAAAAGGTTTATTTGAGGTTTTGAAAACTTTCGAGCATATTTTGCTCTTCAACGGGAAATAAAATTATATAGAACAGCAAAATAATATGTTTACAAAATAAACTGATAAGAAATTTGTTTTCCTCGAAATTTTCTCGAAAGATTGTAAAAAAAAAACTCAAATAAAAAATAAAGTATTTGCCCAAAAAATAAAACTCTCGCTTAAATTCAAATATATGTTTATATATATATATTTTAAATATAAAATAAATATATAATATCCTATATATAGATAGTAAACTTTGAAGCTATATATAGATATATTCTTCAGAGATATTCAAATACACCGCAAATATTCTGTGGCAGAACTGTCAACAACCATCGCTGCAACATCTCCAAACATGTTATTTTTTGGAATCTATCACCCCGCCTTGACAGAACGAATGAATTCTCCACATTTTACATATGTCATTCCGGCGTACATTCTATTTTGCATATATGTAGGCGTTTTTTATTTTTATTCGGAAATATAATTCAATAAGGTTAGCGGATATATTGCTATTATATATATAAATATACGGAATACGTATACTAATATAAAAAAATAATAATAAAATAAAAAGGCCAGGTGTTGATATTAAAAATAAAGACGGCATAACTTGACCAGGAGGACATGTGCTTTTTAGATGGCATAGTGCAATCTAGTGGAACAGAAATCAACTAAACATTGATTTCGCCTGTTCACTGATATCACTGGTCAACAACAATTTTGCCTAAGAGAACCTGATGGTGTTTCTAGTGTAACCTTTCATGCTGAACTCAAAAATCTAATTGATCCGACAGTCTTTTTTTGGTATCAGGATAAAAACAGCAAAAATGCAAAAAATTATACGTAAGCATTTTTGTATAAGCCTTATACCATACAATGGTTTATTAAAAAATATTTTTCTTTGTCCCGAAAGAAACAGCATCTTATCTAAATTTAACTCTTTGTGCTCTGATTCCAAATATACCATTAGCTTTTTTTTTTTTCACGCAAGATTTTTGAGATACACCTACTTGATATTTGGAAATGTTTTTAATATAATATATGAACGAGATATATTTATTTTATTGAAAAGTATATAGTGACAGTGGATTTTCTTCTATACTTTGATTGTGGTACATCCTTCTTGAGTGTCCAGCAGTAGTCAGCAAGCATACCGGGACTCCATTTACCTTGGTACTGCTTCTCCATGCTTGATATATTTTGATGAAAACTCTCACCATTCTCATCGCTAACTGCACCAAGATTGTCTGGAAATAAATCCAGATGTGAATGCAGAAAATGGATCTTGAGAGACATGTTATATCCCAGTGCCTTGTGGAAAAGCAACAGACACTTCTTAAGAAGTTCTTGCAAATGTTTCTAAAGGAATTCCATGCTGCTGCTTCAACTTCATTCAAACTATTTTGAAAATTACCATCCTGGCATTTCGATCCATTACCTTGACAAAGTTCTTCATTAATCAGTTTAATATGTAATGGTGGTGAGTAAATATTTTCTGAATCGATCAGGGGAGGATTTAAAATATATTTATGTCCTGGAGTAAAGATTTCACGGTTTGGCCAGCTCTTTTTAATGTAATGCCTTTCCCTATCTCTGCTATCCCCCCATCACACAGAAAACAACAAAATTTTGTATATAAAAGCTGTAATCCACGAATGCATCGCCGCATATTTTCCAACCGTATCTTTCATTTTCTCTCTTTTTCAAAAGCAGTTTCATGTTTCCGTAAGTCTCTTTCATGTTGGATGCATGTGCTATTGGCACTGATTGGAATTTATTTCCGTTGTGAAGGAGAACAGCTTTCGAACTAATTTTTGAAGAATCAACGAATAAACGCCACTCTTCTGTATCATGGTCATGACCAAGCGCTTCCATTAGACTAACACCATCATTGCAATATACTAATTCATTCTTTTGTAAAAAGAAGTCTTGAAATTCATCTTGACGCTTGCGAAAAAAGCATACTTTTGTGCCTTTATGCAGTAGATTCCAGCCTTTTAACCTAGAGCCTAAAAGTTCACTCTGCTTTTTGGATAAATCTAAATAGCGTATGAGGTCGTTCAAATCTCCTTGGGTTAGCAAATGAGGTTCAGATTAAGCATCTGCTTCGAAATTTGTGTCATCCGACTGTTGCTCTCGTCTATCTGAATCATCGTCACTAAATATTACATTTCAGGAGGCTGTGGCACAGGTAAAATATCACTATGAGAAACCGGTCTCATAGCAGAGGGCTAATCTGGATATTCAACTGTATGTCTTGATTTAGATGTTATACCTGTAGTCTTTGTCAAACAAAAATAACAGTCTGAAGAATGGTCTTCAGGTTCCCTCCATATCATTGGAACCGCAAAAGGCATATGACGTTCACCTTTAATACACCCTGTAAGACGTCGAGCACAAATTTCAAAACAATTATGAGGAGCCCAAGTCTTATCTTGGTCTTCGACTTTATAGCCGAAATAAAGTTGAAGCACTTTTTGATGAGCGGTGTAAAATTTCGCCTGTGAACTTTGAAAGTTAATTTCCCACAAATGTAACAGAAAGTATCAGGAATATTAATGAAACGCCTTGGCATATTGTCACAGTCTAGTGTACACGATTTATAAAAGCAAATCGATAGAGAAGAATAAACTTATCACTTCAAATTTACCTGTCACTTCTGATGCAAATCTATTAAACAAATCGTTAGGTTCAATTTAAATATATATATTAAAACTGTTATTCATCAAATAACATTCCAGAGCTTGTCATTATTTTTTAGTTGAAAGAAAAACAGATTGCATTATAAAATAAACATATTTAATTAAAAATTCAATAACTTGTTTTTTAAATTAATATTTATTCTTAAAGAACAAAATGTAATTAATAACAAATAAAATAAAGCTTTTGGTTCCACATATCAACTCTTCTTGTCAAAAATAAAGCACTAGCTAATGTAATGATGTTTACTTAAAAAATGGTTAGGTAACATTTTCTGCAGTAGTATATACAAATTTATAGGGAAAAAATGGTTATCCTGCAAGAACTATAGTGATGGAAAACTTCTGATATCATTTTTTAAATTCAGCATGAAGAGCTACATTAGAATTAACATCAGGTTTTCTCCGGCAAAGAAAAAGTTTTTTTTTGTAGATCTGTGTATTTGCCCAACCCATTTTCTTGATAAATCAAGCAAAGTCGTCCACGAACCCGCTTCGCGCTGTTGGCGCTCGTCAGCGTGGAGTAAGCTGTACCACTGCGACCAAAAATCTTTTTGGCTCTCTTGAGAAACCAAGAAACTCATACTAATATGGAGATATAACGCATTGCTTTATGTACGTAGTGTTGTAAGTGATAAACCTTATTAGTGCTCATTAGCTATAGTGATTAAGGCGAGATATATATTGGGAGGCAGGGTTCGATCGTTTATCAAAATTACATGTTTAACTGTTATAAAAATTGGGTTAGAATTAGTTTTACTCAAAATAATAAGCGTTTTATTTGTCCAGCCATTATCTTTACTGTATTTCTGGTTCTGTTTGCATGGAGGAGAAGTAATTAGGTCTCTGAAAATGATTTGAAAGAAGTACGCACACAAATATAATCATTATACTGAACATTTTTCTTTTTGGTAAAATTTCACAGATGGGAAAATAAGTGTGGGTCAATAACTGGAGTCTTCCTGGATACACAGGAGGTTTAAACTCTACAAATTGTACAACTTATGTTGTGAAACACATGGCTTCGAGCAGGAGAATAAGATCATCCTTCATGCTCGCCAATAATTGAAAGATAATTGATAACATAAAATGTGTTATTTGAAATATTATATCTGGTAAAATATCGGAGAATTGGTACAAATATTCTAAATCTATAGATATTCCCAGAACAACACACACACTCCAAAATATTTTTCTCATTACTCTGAATGGTTTTATAAGTCCTCGGTATCACACAAAATATATTTCACCATCAAAAATGTGTTTTTTTTTTTAAATAAAAATATGTTTCGTCCAAATGGTATGTTAAAAAAATTTAAAACCATTTTTCAAAATGTGTGACAAACCTGAAATGATTAATTCGTTGTAATAGTTTGGAAAACAGTATTTTGAAACAAGGAAAAAATATTTGGATGGAAGAAAATTCCTACATTCATATATATATTTTAAAAGGTAATTTATGTTGATATTAAAATTAAATTAGGAATATTCTGACCACTAAGATGAGCGTATTTTAGATAGCAGAACGCCATCAAATGGAGCAGAAATAAACTAAACATTGATTTAACCTGTTCCTTGATATTTGGCCAACCTAATTTCTGGATTACCTATGAAACCAAAAATATTTCGGTACCAAAGGCTTTCGGAAAAATCAAGAAATGAGTATTTAAGGCCAAACACCTGACATCATTTTTTATTTTAAAAAAATCAAAAAGCCTCTGAGACCAAAATTCGCAGAGGTACAACCTGAAACACGCTGATTAGGGCCAACAGTACGAAACGCGTTCGAGGATGGCTTTTCTTTGTTTATCAATAATACCTTTATGCCAAATATCGAGAAACCGGTTGAATCAAGATTTAGTTGATTTCTGTTCCACTAGATGGCGCTCTGCTATCTAAAAAAGCTCACGTTAGTGGTAGGATATGCCCATGTATATTAATTGTGTATATATGTAACATGTGTATATATGGTAATTTAACCAACAACCCCATATTGTATATAACTTATAACAAGATTTTCATGTTGTATAATTGAAACACATCTGTAAATGATTATACGCATGATTGACATGTGTCATTACATCATCATATGTAATGTAATTTGTACAAACTGAGGATAAATAAATAAAACTCTGTAATAGATTAAGAGTTGAGCTAAAGAGATAGAAGTCAAAAACCTCTAATTTCGAGATAGATGGAAGTCACAAACAACATCTAAAGATTGATGGGAAGCTGTCAGGACGGCGCCAGTTTAGAATGTCACCAGACGATCCACGCTCTTCACATGTGGTGAAATGCAATGCTCCCTTTCTCAGAAAAGGTATATAAAGCCTCCGTTTTAACCTAAAAATACAGTCACTTGACAGTCACTTCACCCTATGCGTAAGCCCTCGTCGGTTGTACCCCAGGTCCACCTCATCGACCATGTAGACCAGTAAGAACTCTTCTATCGCCATCTTTCGCTCCTAGCTCAACTTTTATCTGTTCACAGAACTTTCTTAGTGCAACTGTGTCTTCGTTTTTTGTGTGGACAATCCCAAGCTTTCCACTCTGCCTCGACCACGACTGCCTGTACTTTGTGAGAACTTTTAAAGGTCTCCCCCAAGGTGCAGAGAGGTACTGGAAAACTCCCCATCCTGACTGTTCCTCTCGGTCAACACAGTATAGCGAGAGTTACAGGGACTCACACCATAGTTTAAGTCGACTGGATACCTCATCACAGATTTAGTCGGCAGGATTCTACAAGAGGCTACAGGACCTGACCACATATATATATAACAAAGTTGCGGGCGGAATATATTCATGGGCCCCTCTCTCTTTAATTATGCATCAGAACGAAGTATTATGTTCATCACCTTAGTATTTTTCCTACTGTTGTTGAAGAATGAGCAACAAAACCATTTTGGCAAATTCAGACGAAATCCAACATGTATACCATGGTTTCGGGCTTTGGCCTTCGTCAGTACAGAGGCGGCTTCGATTTTATAGCATCAACGAGAGGGGTTAAGAAATCGGTAGAACTTACCAAATAGGTGCTTAAGCTGGTTAAATGGCAATAGTGATTTTCAGGCTAGATTGCAACATAAAGTTTCGGGTGGAATACATTCATGTACCTATATGGGCACCTCTCCCTTTAATTATGTATTATGCTCATCACACACACAACAGACTAGTAAATATCTTTACTAGCGGCAATGAAGAATGAGACACACCAATTTCGTCAAATTCAGACATAAACCCTCTCTTAGACTGTTATGAAGTCGTAGCCGCCCCTGAAGAGGGCCATAGCCCGCAACTATGGTATTACAGGTTATCTTTTATTTGAATTTGCCAAAACTGTTTTGTGGCTCATTCTACAGAATCACTACTGAAGGTTTTCTACTAGAGTTATGTGAGCATATAGCATCGTAATTATACATAATTAAAGAGAGATGAGCCCATCTAGGAACATTATATATAATTTAGTATAAATATACATTGAGTTATAAAGTTCACTTTTAACTTTACACGTATAGTGTTGTATATTGTAGAATTTCATTCTTCATGAAAATTTATTTAAATATATTTTAAGGTAGTGAAGAATGTTTGTGTGTTTCTCATATAATGTCCATCAAGAGCGTTAAAAATAGTTCATAAAAAATAAATACAGGTGCATTAGAAACATATTTAAGCGATTTATTATCCTATAAAATTCAGATAAGAAAATGTGGAGAAACTCCAATCTTATAAAATTAGAGAGGTCAACGATTTGTTGTAAAATTTGAAATATATATATAAAGAGAGAGTTAACAATCTATTGCCCGTTCAGAGAGAAACACCCGATAACCCTAAAAGAAAGTGTTTAGCAAAGAGCGATGATTGAATAAGGTGGAGTAGGTCCTTTAGAAAACTCAGCTGAATAAACTAAGAACAGATAGAAGAGGAAAGATAGCGTGAAACAAGGTGAATGATGGACACTCCAGTAGATGAGGCATTATCTTGCTGTCGTATGCACCATTAATGTTTATTAGTAAAATAACACGAGAGTAATAAACAAGAATTCAAACTGGATCCATTTTTAAGATGTCAAACCTTAAGAATATTTTTAAGTATCCATTCTCACAAAAACTCATTTTATCGTATTAAAATAACTTTAAAACGATCGTCTCAGGAATTTGGCTTCTTTATATATTGCAGCACAATGACGTAGCACATTCCTTTTCCGAATTTTGCTTACTAAAATATAAAGGTTTTGAATGTGCATTCATTTATGAAATTGAACCCAAAAGATATCGCATTGCTATTAATTTATTTATTTTATGCATATTCTTTCTCCAAGAGGATTTGTGAATTTACAGACAAAGGCTAATTCGACGATATCTTCATTAAATTGAATTTACATATAGGTATGCAAGTAGTTTAATTACTCCTGTTAAATCAGGTTGCTTGTCGATCCAATATATGTCCGCGAGAGTTGTTGACAATTGGAGTATAGAATCTATAAACATAAACTGAGAAAATCTTGAGCTTTTCCATACATGTGTCGCGGCTAACTTTCCATTACAGATCTACAAGAGGTTTCAAGTATTTTTGGTTCAAATTTCGACCAAATAATACAAGAATGACAATAAATTACTTGAGTAGAGGTAGCTCTCAGGTAGGCATTATGCAAATGTGGCGAGATGTCCGCAGGTGTGATCCACAGACATGCGCGGTTAAAAATCGTTACTGAACCAGCTGTTGAGGAGATCCTCCTCTACCACACGGATCAATATTCACAGGGAACCCCGCTCCGATCTACACACTTTGACATTTAAACACGTTTAATATATTGTTGTTGTGTTTCGTGCATTTTATTTCGTGCAGATTCTGCACTTGCTAGAAGAGTATTCTTTGGTTTTTGCGCGTGAAGATATATTTTGACTTTTGCTTGGTACCATACATTTAAAAAAAATGTTCCTCTTGTATTTCATTTTAAAATATTATTAGAAAAAATATAATTTGAAGTAATCAAACTCCCCAATTCATATAATTTACATTGAAATGGGAAAATGGTGGTAAGAAGTGTATCGTTGGGAATACAGCGCACACACGACTCGGTTTAATTCCGCTAGCTAATAATAAATATTCAAATTATTTATTGACATCTTGTCAATAGAATGATAAATTGCATAATCTGTACTGAATAAAGAATAATTATGAGTAATTCACACTGATGTAGTGATTCGGATATTATAAGTAATTATCTGAATTCTATTTATAATGAACAAGCAATGTTACTATTGCTGTGTCCACTTGAGGATCGACATCCGGTCTCCAGTGACAGCATGCATTACAACACCACGTAAACCGCATGATGATTTTGATAGCCTTATTCTTCGAAACCCACCGCGGAGATCCAGGATGGCAATTCCTGGGACCGCCCGATAATAGAGAACACGTCTCATTAGAGTGCGGACAGCGCAGCAAGACCAGTAGCGATGGACCAGTTACTGATCGCTGGAGCCGAAGGCGCTGCAGACAGGTTAGTTCGACGCCGGGTGCCCTGGATGAGGCAAGGCGTTCAGAGTCAGCTATCGGGCATTGTCGTAACATGGTCCCCTAATAAGCAACGATGTGAAGATGCGAAGGACGCGTCAACATCTGGTGCAAATCGCCGGAAAAAACGTGAGATGGGAACGACAGCCAGGCTGGGACGCTCCGGCATGGCCGTCCCACGGACCGCAACGGCTTTTTCAAGGATCTCTCCTGGTAGAATTTCGTAGCATTATCGGCTTCCGGAAGCTGTAAAAATGCTACAAGGTCGTTCTGGTCGACACTTAAGTAATTCTAATTGTGAGCGGCAGAGCAGAGTGTGACAAGATACGGACGCACACTCCGGATTACATTAGAGTCCGAAAAGACGGTTAGATGTAGTAGACTTTGGGATTCGGCAGGAGTTGGAAAGTCTTCCACTGGTGTTATCGCGACGGTATTAGAAGGTACTGGTCGGAGGAGTGGAAACGGCGTTTGGGCAGCAAATTTCTTGGCTAGGTTCTTCTGCGATTTGGATGATTTTTTTCGCTGCTGATAGAATTGCGGTGAGTCTCGAGTCTCTGAGCAGTTCTGTAACTTTCTTGGAGGTGGGCTGAGGGGTGGATTGACTCTCCCTGTCCCTACTTGGGCAGCAGATCTGCCGAGCTTCTATCCTGTAGCTATTTCTGTATTTCAAGGCGTAAGTGAGTAACCCTCGATGGTCACCACGTTGCAACGCTTTCCTCTATCAACCCGGTGATCAGGCACCCGATTACCCCTCCAGTGAAATGTGACGCGCCTGGATAACTTTTATAACATTAGGACTCGATCCAAATGGGCTGCGTCTACTTGGCTTTCGTAGCTGGAAAGACGAGGCATCGAAGATGGTAACTGTGTTGACAATTTGTTGCAGTTGCACACACACTGTATCCACCACAATCATATTTAAAATACAAAAATAGTTTGGCACAATGAGTTTCTTTTTATTTTAAAATGTTAGCTTTCAAGCGATAATCGCTCTTTATATTTATATATTTATAATTTTATGTAATTCCACAGTCCTCAAAGCTTATGTCCATAGTTCATCTAAAATACCCATTCCAAGAGTCTAACAACACAGCATCACTAAAAAGGAAGATCGAAAAAATGCAATATAACAGAGGTATGGTAGATTAAACTGGCGAAACCGCTGGGAGGGTTCACCACTGATGAGCCAGGCCCTCCCATTAATTTTTTCATTGCATTAAGGGCAAAATAAATTGTTTAATATTAAAAAGAATCTTACGCGTCTAACATATTTTCTAATTTTCATAACAGATGGCGCGCTAGTGCATCATAATATACAGGGTGATCCAAAAGTCCCGCACTATTTTAAAAATTAATAACTCCGCGAATATTTGCGCTAGAGCAATGCGGTAAACACCATTGTATTCAGGATGCAATGGGATTTTTTATGGCAAATAGTGAAAAATTCGAAATTGATTTTAGTTACAATTTTATTCGCCAGATGGCGCTCTACCAGAATCAGAGATTCAGCGGCCAGATTGTTTGATAAATTGAAAAATATAACTGATCGACACGTATTTTCCCTTTTTGAATACCAGGAAAGAACCCTAATAATATCAAATAACAAATTAATAAAAAACCACTTCGCCAAAAGTATGAAGAATTGGTTAACGATTTTCAAATACAATCAGAGATATGTAAAATAGGTAAATGCAAATTAAAACATGTAGCAAAAATATGTATATTTTATATGGGGTTTTGTGAAATAGATTGACTGCAAACAATGTTTGAAATACACGAATTTTTGAAATGTTAATATAGTACCAAAAATTATGATGGTACTATTAATAGAATTTCTTGCTATAAGAAATGTGTAGTTTCTTGACTGATTGGCGACCCTTGACTATTTAACGGGATATTTGTCATGATCCAATAAATGAAATATAGAGGGGAGTGACAAAATATATTTGTCGTACTTTATTCCAAATATCCTATGGGCTTGTCAAATGTTATCATTGTTTATTATACTGTACACAATTTTAAAAAATGTGTCCCCTCAAATAAAAATAATTTTTAAATCGACCTTTTGCGTTGAAAAACGTGGTAGTAAAATCATTTTGTATTTTTTTTTTCACAAAATTTCTAAAGTTATTGGTGTACAGAAAATATTCCTTATGCTATTTCTTTTAATGAGCGAAAAGCGAAAACTAAACATAAGGGGGGAAATTGTGTGTACCAGTGTTATTCGAGAAGTTATAACACTCTGGTTTGCACGACATAATATGTGAGCAAATGACAAACAAAAAATTACTGTTCACAAATAAAAAAAGATAGTCAAGATGTGAGGACAGCATTTATTATCCCCATATCCCAACACAAAGAGCTGCAAAATATTGGTAGATAACATAATACATGGCAGCTTATCTAACACATGAGGTAACTGCTTTCTCTCTTGTATTAGGTCACAATCCTTGCTCAATGTGGCACCCTTCATTCTCAATCACCACCTGCAGACGATAAATGACAGAATGGACAGCATTAAATAACATATCTGTTGAAATTGATAAAACGTGCCATCTGATAGAAGCCTTCAACATGGCCAATGTGGTAGGCCAGCATCGATAAACACACGATTTAATGTACCCCCATAAACAAAAATCGCAAGGCGTCAAGTCTGGTGATCTTGGAGGCCACTGGTATATAAAGTGGCGACTTATCACACGATTTTTACCGAACGTATCCTTCAGCAATTGTTTGGCACCTCGGGAGATATGAGGAGGTCCTCCATCTTTCATGAATGTTATTTCGCTTAGTGCTTTTGCCCTGCACAATATGGGAATACCCTTTTCTATCAAAAGTTGAACATAACGTTCACCAGTTACAAAAACGGTTTTAAAAGTTCTTCCATTGATTTTTCAAAGAAAAATGGCCCAATAATAAAAGAAGTGAACCCACACAAAACTAACTCTAGGCTGGTAAAGTGGCATTTCTGTAAAATTCCTAGGGTTTTCTGTTGCCCAAATGCGGCTGTTTTGAATGTTAAATTCTCTGTTTAGAGAAAAGTGAGCATCATCTGTCCACAGAACATTCGACAGCCAGTTTTCATCAATATCAATTTGCCGTAAACCCCATGCAGCGAATTCTTGACGCATCTCAAAATCGCCAACTTTCAACTCGTGAAATCTTTGAATTTTGTATGGGTACACGCAATAGAGACATTAAGTGAAGCGTCTTCGGATATCACAATCATACTCGGCGAATTTAACGCCAAAAGTTCAATTTGGGGATCACCTGTCCAGGATAACAAAAGTCAGCAGGTTGAGGACATGCTAACCGACTTCGACCTTACACCGTTAAATAACGGAGAGAACACCTACCTATCTAAGTCCACAGGCACAGAATCCGCAATGGACATCACAGCGATAAATTACAACATCGCACCCACAACACAATGGAAAATCCTGAGAGGTGCAATCAGTGACCACAGACCAATTTTAACAACCCTAAACTTCAAAATTGAGAATGTCCATTAGAATAAAAGAACATGTAACTTTAGGAAAGCCGACTTGAAAAAAATTCACAGAAAAACTTGAAGAACTGTGCAACGAAAAATTGAATTACAGAACGCTTGACAAAAACTTGGGAAAATTCTCTTCGAACATTTCAAAAGCTGCAAAGCATCGATACCTAGAGGTAGACGTAAAGACCTGTGGATACCTTACTGGAAGGACCACAATATCGAGGCAATGATTTCAGAGAGAGAGACAATATCAATGAACTTATTAAAAAAATAAAACAGAAGAAAACAGAAAGGAACTCATTAAATTAGTCACAAAATAGAACAAGAAATTTGGATATGCAAACAAGAAAAATGGCAGAATTCTGCGAAAAAATGGATCCAAGAAAGGACAGCCAACACTGGAATATGATTAGAGTGTTAGAGAACAATCAAAACCAACACCAATCCTCCAATACTCTAACCGATATGAATAGAACAGCGAGAACGAGAACAAACAGATGGCTGACATAATTGCTGAATATCTTTCAAGCACTTCCATACTCAACTATACGAATGAAGACAGGACTCTAAAAATAATATAAACCAGTTAGTTAAACAAGCAAGAGACTTCCATCAACAAGATATTTTCTCGAGAGACTTCACACTGAATGAGCTAAACTTATCAATAAAAAAATCCAAGAGGTCACCAAGAGATAATCTAATCTTTGGTCAAATGATTAAATACTTTGAAGACAAAGCTAATAATCAACTCCTACGAATACTGAAAATTTCATGGCAAACTGGTAAACTACCAAAGAATATATCAATTATAGTGCCAATACTGAAGCCAAACAAAGATGCCAAGGAATACAAGAACTATCGGCCAATTGCTCTCACCAGCATACTTTGTAAAATACCAGAACGAATTATCCACTCTAGGCTCATAGTCTGGCTCACTAACAATAATAAAATAAACCTCTACCAAACTGCCTATAGATCCCAGCACTGTACGACTGATCAACTGTTCTACTTCTGTCAATCAATATTAGATTATTTCCAGGAAAAACCGCCAAAGAAGACCACGGCTATATTCCTTGATATGACCTCAGCTTTTGATCGAGTGTGGAGGGAGAAATTACGTGAAAAGCTGCACAACATCGGAATAAGAGGAAAAACTTTAATCTGGATTGCAGACTTCTTAAGGGGAAGAAGGTTAAAGGTTCGGGTCAATGGAGAATTTTCCAAGGAAGGAAGAACATGGGCTGGTGTAACTCAGGGATCTGTGCTCAGTCCTCTACTCTATCTGCTATATATTAACGACATCCATCCTTACCTCACTGAAGACACAAAGGTTGCCTGTTATGCAGATGATATAGCCATATGGCACACAAGTAGCAGTATAGAAAAATCGTAAAAAATACTGAACACATCAATGAGAGGACTGTAAAAGTGGGCCATGGAACTCCAAATGACCATAAACCCAATAAAACCAAACCTATGCGTCTTCTCCACTCACAGGGAAAAAGGCATAAATATAACCACAAAATAAGCATAAACAAACAAATATTTGATAAAATTAGAAATCCATAATACCTAGGTGTGATACTGCAGTCCTGGATCTTTCAAGTTGGTCTCGAGGACCACGCCATCACCATCTCCTAAGCGGCGAAGTACGCGATCTACGTATTCATTGTAGATCGCAAAATGCGTGGTGTCGCTGGAGACCCACTGGCGATTCTCCACCAAATTCTGCAGCGCTGGCAGAGGCGCCATATTCATTGTACATATTGTATATAATGCATATTATCTTTTTTTAATAGTGCAGACTGTGCATGTATTGACAAGATGTGTCAACAAAATTATTTTAATTATTATTGATGAGGAA
The DNA here is from genome assembly GCA_030710605.1 of Cordylochernes scorpioides. Lineage (NCBI taxonomy): Eukaryota > Metazoa > Arthropoda > Arachnida > Pseudoscorpiones > Chernetidae > Cordylochernes > Cordylochernes scorpioides. The sequence continues at coordinate 113,781,428 of CP092864.1, read as the reverse complement.
TTGGAATTTTCAGAACACATAATTAGCACCTCAAATAGAGCTATCAGAAAACTAAACATTCTGAGAAGGCTATGTGGAACAAATTGGGGAGCAAAACCCAGAATTCTCAGAAAAAGATATACCACCTTAATAAGGCCGATAATGGAATATGCAACACCGGTCTGGGCTCCCTCAAGCTCATCACTAAAAGTAAGACTAGACAGTGTTCAAGCAAAAGCGGCCAAAATAATCATTGGTGCTGTTTCATCCACCAACAATGAGAAAATTCAGAGAGAATGTGTTCTAGACCTACTCGCTCGAAATCAGAAGACAAAATAAAAACAACTTGGATCGGCACTTCGGAAGCGAGGAACCAGAGGACGAGATCTCTCTGACCACTTGTGGTTTGGTAGATCCGCCCTTTTCTGAGAATGAGGTGAAACTGACGGCTTTCAAGTTCGGGAAAAGGAAATCTCCTGGTCCCGAAGGGATCGATAACACGGTCGTGAAAGCCCTGGTAAGGATGCACCCATCGCTTCTTTCTAGGTTATTCAATAGGTGCCTGGACACTGGTGCATTTCCTGAGGCATGGAAGGTTGCCCGAGTAGTGCTTCTCGAAAAGTCTGGTAGAAAGGGTAATTCTCCTAATGATTATCGTCCGCTTTCTTTACTAGTGTGTCTAGGTATGGTCCTGGATAGCCTACTAGCTCAGCGACTGAAGCATTGGCTAGAGAGTAATGAACTCCTTTCCTCTTTCCAACATGGTTTTAGGGAAGGGAAGTCCACAACCACAGCTCTGAACGAGGTGTTAGAGAGGGTTGAGATGGGCTTAAATAAGGGTGCTTGGGTTCTTTTCGTGGCCCTGGACATGGATGGCGCGTTCAACTCCATGAGCTGGAACAAGCTGATGAGAAATTTGATGGACATGGGTTGTCCTGATAATCTGTGCAGCTTGGTTCGTGACTTCCTGAGGGATAGACGGATTAGCCTCAGTTTTGGTGGGCAGAAGTTGGAAAGAAACTGTGCTAGGGGTTGCCCCCAGGGCTCTTGCTGCGGACCTATTCTGTGGAATATCCTGGTAAACACCGTTTTCCAGGAGGAGCTCCCTGAGGGAGCCAGGCTGGTTCTCTATGCTGACGACCAGTTCCTCATCATTGAGGCTGCTTCGAGAGCGAAGGCTGAGAAGTGTGTTGGAACTTCTCTCCAAATTCTCTCAATCTGGGCCCATGACTCTGACCTTAAGTTCAATGTCTCCAAAACTAAAGCCCTCAGCTTTAAGCCTAGGGACATAAGAACTAAAAGGAAAGGGATCAAATGGGAACACAAGCCGGCTATCCGGATGGAAGGACGGAGGGTAGCGTTGGTCAATAGGATGACCATTCTGGGGGTGGTCATTGATGACAAGATGGGTTGGCAATACCAGGCGGAGGAGATGGTGGCGAGAGGCAGGGAGGCGTTGTGCAGGCCTGTCCTGGTTGGCTCTCAACAGGGGGGGGGGGGGGAGAAGGAGGGTACTATTTTTAGGAACCTCTGCCTCTCCTGTGTCGAGCCAATCTTGATATATGCTTCCGGGGCTTGGTGGCGCCGAAACAGGGATCAGAAGGTGGCAACAACTCTAGAGAGAGTGCAGAGGACAGCGGCACTCAGAATCACAGGGGGATATCGCACTACCAGCAGTGAGGTCTTATTGGTCCTCGCTGGGCTTATTCCCCTGGGATTGAAACTAGAGGAGGAGACCATCAGACATCAGAGAACAGGGAAGATGCCCTGGGACTTGAAGCGGAGGCCCTGGAATCGAAGAGGGATCCAAGGAAGCCTCCGCAGTGGTTGCCAAAGTGGAATTGGAGTCCTGGAGGGCCGACAGGGATTGGCACGGAGGTTTTCACTGATTGTAGTAAGTCTGGAACCAATACTGGATCTGGGGTAGTGATATTCACTAATGGAGAGCTGATCTTCCAAGAAAGTTTAACACTCAGAGTGGACGAATTGGTCTTTTCAGCCGAGCTGGTTGCGATTAGGGTAGCCCTCAGAGTGTGTGCCGAGAAGAACTTCAGCCCGGACTGCCTCTATTCAGATTGTATGTCGGCCCTCGTCGCCATCAATCTGGAGAAAGGGCAACTCGCGCATCAAATAATCCAGGAGCTGGAGATGATGACGCGGGCTCCGGAGCTCCCTTGGTTTAGGAGACACAGCCTCATCGAAGGTAATGAGTTCGCAGACAGGATCGCTAAGGCAGGATGCTTTAGAGGTAGATCACTGAGGACCCCAGTGACCAAGAAAGAAGTTTATAGGAGGATCAGGGGGCACGTCCAGTACTTATGGTTGGACAGATGGAGGAACAGTGTGAAGGGGAGAGAGGTATTCAATGGGGTAACAACACCCAAGTACCTCTGTAAGGTAATGTCCCACAAACTCATTAGGGTAGTTCGGGACATGGGCTCTTCCCCAAGTCTCCACAGATTTAAAATTAAGAGAAACCTTAATTGCGTCTATGGAGAAAGGGATATGAATGCACGCCACTACGTCTTGGATTGTCCAAGGGTAGTGGGTGTGCAGGAAGAGAGAAGGAGGGCGAGGGGCGCGATCGAGAGTAAGCTGCTGAGAAATCACAGCAAGCTTCTTGAGAAAGCCCACGACGTGGCAGCTGAGCTTTTCCTCAGCTGTGAGTGAACAGAGTCGACTGGGGGCTGCCTCCCCGCGGTCCCTGCTGGACACAGTAGATAGTTTCCTATTTTGCTATGATTAAAGGCCACCGGTATAGAAATCCTTCCAGACACGTTGTCTGGGAGGTGGTGTTTCCAGGTACAATGTCCAAGCACTAGCTTGGATACCGTTACTTGGCTTATGAGTTGAACAGAATAGCAGCGAAGGGCATGCTTCGCATGCCGGATTGTGGACCTAAAGGTCTGGGTGGCCATCTGCTTCTAGGGTATACCAACTGTGCTTAGGTGGGATCTTCCAGTTCTTGTTTATTTTGGCTACTGTTTCTATTTCTTTAAAAGTAAGTTTATTTTTCTGTAGCAAGGGTTCTTTTGTGCCTTTTTTCGCTAGCGCATCAGCAGCTTCATTGCCTTCAATGCTAACATGTAAGGGTATCCATTGAAGGTGAATTTTTGAGGTATTGAGAGTTTTTGGAGATACCCAATTATGTTCCTGCTTACTTTGTCTCTAAGATCCCCTGTGTGACTCAAGTGTTGTATGGTACTTCTACTATCAGTAAGAATCCATATATCGTGATGTTTAATGTTTCTGATGGATTTTAAGACTTCATAGATGGCTATAAGTTCTGATCTGAAGACTGAGCAAAATTCTGGGTTTCTTCTGTTTATTTTCTCAATGCCATTTGTGGTTTTGATGAGACAGCCACTGCCAGTGTGTCCCAACTCGTCTCTGCTACCATCGGTATAGATAGTTATTGCATTTTTAGGAATTTTATTAATTATTTCTAATTGTTTTAAGTATTCTGGATTTTGGTATTGTCTGTTGGTGGCATTAAAAATAACATTTTGTTAATGGTTCGCATGGAGATATTTTTTCAGCTAAATAATTATTTTCCACTTTATATTTTTAAAATCCATTTCTTTTGGCCAGGTGGAGAGGGCCTTCTTTTTTGAATTTTATATTGGGTTCCCAATTAAGTGTGTAATTGAAAGTTCTGTGTTTGTTTTCATAACTCTTGATTTTGTTTATATATTTTGGCAGATTGTAGCTTATTCTATCCTTCAAGGGCATAATGTCTGCCTCGTAAAGTACAATATTATTAGGGCAGGTTTTTCGAAGACCTGTAATATTTCTGGCTGCACTTAGTTGTATCCTTTCCAGTGATTTTAGATTTGTTTCAGATGCTGTATCATAGATTTGATATCCATATTCCAAGATAGGTCTCATTATAGATGTGTAAGTTAATTTTAGTGTTGTTGCTTCAGCTTCCCACTCTTCCTGAAATATATTTCAAGATTTTTAGTCGGTCTCTTCATTTTCTAACAACTCCTTCAATATGCTTACTGGTTTTAATTTCTGGATCCAGGGTGTAGCAGAGATATTTAGGATGTTTATTATATTGTAATTGTTCTTCTTTCAAAATAATATTTGGTCTTAATTTGTATAGTTTCTTATCGGTAGTAAAAAGACAGGTTTCAGATTTTTGGGGGTTAAATTCTAATTTATTTTTATTAGCAAATTTTTCTAGGTGGAGAAGAGTCTTGTTCAAATCTCTTTCAGCTTTTTTCCAGTTAGTGTTACTGCTCCATAGAATAATGTCATCAGGGAAAAGTCCAATATTGGTTTTATTTGAAAAATTTTCTTCTATGCCTGCAATAAATAGGGTGAAGAGAGTTGGGCTAAGGATTGATCCTTGTGGTAATCCTTGGTACAATTTGAAGGTTTTAGATAGAGTGCCATTATATTTGACCCTGATTTATATATTTTTAAGGGAAATATTTATCCAAGTGATAGCTTTTCCATCAATTTTGAAATGTTTGTATAATTTTGTAATTAACTTGTTTTTCCATACCTTATCAAAAGCTTGTGTAAGGTCTAAAAAGCAGCTATGGTGTGGTTAGTTGGCTTTTTTGTTTTGTGCATCTTTTACCTTTTGTGTGAAAAATAAGAGTTGGTCTTTTGTCCCATGTCCTTTCCTAAATCCATATTGTTCTTCTGGTAAGAGATTTCTTGTGTCGGGGTGGTAGGTGAGTCGTCTGAATATAATTTTTTCCATTAATTTGCAGCAAATATTTGTTAGGGAGATAGGCCGGTAGTTTTTTGGGTCATAAGCAGATTTGTCAAGTTTTTTAATGAGAATTATTGTTGCATTTTTACAGTCTTGAGGCAATTTTCCAGTTTTCCAGGAGTTATTGAAAATATTAAGAAGTGTTTCTTTGCCAATTTTGCCCAAGTTTGATATCATTCGGCCATGGATTCCATCTGGCCCAGGAGTCTTGTTTAGGTCAGTGTTTTCTAATGCATTAGCTAGCTTTTTCATATTGATTTTTTTCATGGAAAATATTATGAGTGCTGGTGACATTTTACAGTCATGAATAATCTTTCGGGCCTTTTTTTAACCTTGATTTTACTACTTATTTGATATGAATTACCTAAAAGATTGGCAGCAATTTTGTCATTAGTTGCTGGTGTACTATCTGTATTCTTAATCATATTTGTGTTTTCAGTTTTTGGCTGGGCTCTGTCAATTTGTTTTGCCAAATTCCAAAGTTTTGTATTTGGGTTTCTTGGGTTCAGGTTTTCACAAGTTTGTTTCCATTTTTTTCCTTTTCACATTTACGTATAATCTTTTTATTTTTGCAATCACAATGTTCAGTTCAGTTATACAATTTGTTTGGTTTTGGGTGCACTTTTTTTGTAGTTCATTTCTTTTAGTTATAAGTGTTTGAATATTTTTTGCCTGGTGTGTATAATTTGGAATCCATTTCTTAATATTACCTCTTGGTATTGAAACTTTGGCTGCTTCAATAATGGTGTTTTCGAAAGATATCATATTAGCCTTTTTGAAGTTCCAGAATTTTTCTTAATTGAGCTAGTTTTGGTCTTGGTGCTAATTTCTATCAAATTAGGCAAATGATCACTTCCAAAACTTTTTAATATTTGCTATTTGCATTTGTGGAAAATGTCAGGATAGTAAAAACTTATATCAAGGGCTTGTGCACTATTATAACTGTAGGAATGATGGGTAGGATTCCCATCATTTAAGCACATGAGAAGGCATTGTCGTCAAATATGTTTGATAGTATTTTGCCTCTTGGGTTTGGCGTAGGACATCCCCATAGTTGATGTTTGGCATTAAGGTCACCTACAATAATAGTGTTGTCTGTAAGAAATTGAGCCATTGTTCCATCGTCAATAAATGTATTGTTTGGAGGGTGATACATATTGTATATGTTGATGGCTTTGTTTTGATTGAGGTAGACTTTGATATCTTGGGCTTCGAGGTCTAATGTGTTTGTAATATTAACGGCTATGTCCTCATAGTACAAATTCTTGATTAAAAATGCTAGGCCACGCCCTTTAACAGCATATACAGATGGATCTTCAGACCTTACCCTGAGTAATGGAGGGGCCGGAATTAACATAATACTGCAAGATGGAACAAACATCAAAATCAAAGAAGGAGCAGGACAGATTTCGTCAAACTTCACTTGTGAACTGACAGCTATCTGGAAAGCTCTTGATTTATGCCTTAACCAACAATCCCTGCATCAAGCAGGAATTTTAATATACAGCGACTCCATATCCGCTCTAGAAGCAATTCAGAAGGGCAATACTAGAATCACACAGAAAATACACTCGTTACTTACCCAACTGGAATCATTGGAGAATAACTGCATTCTACAATGGATTCCTGCCCATGTTGAGATCGGGGTAATGAAATGGCAGTTGAATTGGCAAAGGAAGCCAGAAAGCTGAGCCAAAATAAAGAACAAATGTCAGTATTTGACGCTGATGCTTTGGCAAAATACAAGATAATTAAACAAAAAATAAGAAAAGATCAAATATGTGAAATAAACTCTGAGAGAAAACTGACAAAAACTATAACAAGACTTAGAACGAAACATTATAAAGGAATGAAAATACATCCAGATGGCACAAGAACCTATAGAACATGCAACAACTGTCCTGGTGTGGAACTAACACCTACCCACATATTCTCATTCCCGCAGCCTTGAAGAAAATTGACACAGACCCAGAGCAGCAGCTTTATACATCCAAGATAGTGGACATTGCTGCTGCTGCTGTGATAGAAATGCAAGGAGACATCTGAGGCTATTTATTGGACACGACAGAAACAACAACGGCATTCCAGAGTAAAATAAATTATCAGAGATAGATACATATTTTTCAAATGAATTAAAATAAACATAATCGATACTGAGTGAGAGTTGAATTAAAAATATTATAAATTTATTATCTTCGGAAACAAACCGTATCTAAAATATCAATTTTCTTTTTGCTACATGTTTTAATTTGCATTTACCTATTTTACATATCTCTGATTGTATTTGAAAATCGTTAACCAATTCTTCATACTTTTGGCGAAGTGGTGTTTTATTAATTTGTTATTTGATATTATTAGGGTTCTTTCCTGGTATTCAAAAAGGAAAAATACATGTCGATCAGTTATATTTTTCAATTTATCAAACAATTTGGCCGCTGAATCTCTGATTCTGGTAGAGCGCCATCTGGCGAATAAAATTGTAACTAAAATCAATTTCGAATTTTTCATTATTTGCCATAAAAAATCCCATTGCATCCTGAACACAATGGTGTTTACCGCATTGCTCTAGCGCAAATATTAGGGGAGTTATTAATTTTTAAAGTTGTGCGGGACTTTTGGATCACCCTGTATTTAAACTTTACAATGGAATTTTTGCAAAACAAACAATTTAAATTTTTAACAATGAAATATTATTAGCAACTATAACAAAAAAATGAAATTTCATTAAAATCCATGACTATCTTATCATAACATTGAAACCTTATCTGAAACAATGACACTTTATCCACCAAAATTGAATATAATCTACAAAAAATACATTTAATCAAGAACAATAGGTATCCACAAAAATATGAAGCCTAATTAAAATAATAAACTTATATCTTTGATAAATTCAATTGCCATCTATCGATATAAAAATATGTAACAATAATTTTTGCAATGGGATTCTTTTCACATATATCATCAGACCCCTATCTACTGCAATAATATTTTACCCACAACAATAAATATATTTTTATCTTCAACATTTAATTTATTCAAACAATGGAATTTCTACTTACCAATGAAATTAAATCCAAAAGAAAGAAACGTTATGCCAAATTTTATTTATCTGCACTAGTAAAAGTGTACCCATAAAATGCATTTTTATCCACAACAATTAAATATATATATAAAGCAATAACGCGCTATCTGTATATAGAAGATGAACACATTAAGACTCGAATGTTTCTTTCACACATAAATACAATTTTTCATACTGTTCTTATTGCGATGAAAAAGTATTAGGAGGGCATGGCCTTTCTAAACGGTTCACCACCCACTGTTCCTTATCGTTATTTAAAGCCGAAAGATAAACTATTATTCGGCACCTATCTCTTACTGCATCGGGATACCAATTATATTTTATTTTCAAGGAATTTTATACTCCTAACCTTACCCACAACCCACCTGTATATAGAACCAATTGCGTGATTCAATACTCCTTCATTTATAATTCCATAGCATCCCGACTACGCACATTCGGCATTATATGATATACACGTATGTTTTACTTATATATTTCAATTGTTCTGCAGATCTAGGTAACATACTCAGACACCAAATCATTAAACACGCACAGTCTGAACCCGTGATCAAGTCCAGTGGCATCTACTCAGTCTCATGTTCAGAATTTGACAACCTTTGTTGGGTAGACAAGTAGATTGATATGTATGACTGAACATCAGAGATGTGTCTCAAACCAAGACAGCTGTTCATTCTCTCTAATATTCTAACATACAGATATTACCGGTCACCCTTTTAATTTAAATATGGAAATAAACCATTGCATAAATATTGGAAACAAAAACCAAAGATTATTCCTGGAAGCCTTCATTATAAAAAAAATGTAATAGTATAAAATAGAATCCCTGGCCAGAGTACAAAAACATATGCCTTAAAACCATAATTATCTTCCGTTTACACATGAAAATCACCTTTCTCGATTTATTTATACTTTAAAAGTTTTATATGTGATTTGAAGATAATTCAAGTACTTCATACTAATAATTACAAAATATATATTTTTGACACCAATACAGTGTTCAACTTTGGTGTCTTTCAGTATTTGTGCTTCAAGAACATGAGAGCGAATGCGCTGGATTACCATACCTGTGCCATTGCAATGACCCTGCTTAGGATTCAAATTTCTCTGAAGCATATCAATAGCACCAACCTTGAGAATTAACAGGTGTGAAGCATTCCTGTGGGAGTAAGGCTATTGAGAAATTCATTAGGGTACTTATATTGCTCTTCCACATTCTCACACTCCACACTGTCAATACTGAGAAAACACTGACTCATGTTGGGTAAGAAATTTCAGGGGAGGAACTATAGGGATTGGTGAAAGATTTAACTCTATTTAAAGTGGAAAATTAACAAATTAGAAAATTAAATTTCCATTCTAGTTTTATATATATGTGGGTTCAACTTTACATGTATGCTAGCCAAAATGTGCACTCGGTAAAAAGCCACATAGAGCTGTCCATGCGTAAACACAAGCTCTTATAGCAAGAGACCCACTCTAGCAAAGGTTTGGCCTTGAGCCTTATTCATAGTCATAGGAAAAGCCAATCTTAGTAGAAACTGACGCCTCTTCAGAATGAAGGGAAGGTTAGTATCTGAAGAAGCCAAAGATATTTTGGCACCAAATACAGTGTGTTCAAATTTGGGCACTGTAAGTATTTGTGCTTCAAGGACTTCTGTTTGGTAAGCAATTCAGTACTTTTTTATTAATCTCTAATGAGCTACCAACAGATTTCCCAGGGAAATGCAGGGCTGAGCAGTTAGGGCAGACTATATTCAAGTCCAAATGCTATAGTCAGTGGGAACAGGAAAAAAGGCATTGGCCAAATAAATTATCAAAGGGGGGAAATAATAGAATACATAGAAATGGAGCTGAAACATATTGTGGCGAAGAATTAATTTATTATTTGATTTAATTTAATATTATTCAATGAAAATATTAAACAGATTATAAAAATATATATTACTCTGTTTTTTAAAAATAATCTTTAAAATATTTCTTTGCTTCCATGTTCAAGATTCTCTAGCTGTAGATATTTTGGTTAATTTGTTATTTTTGTCGACTGGTCGTGGTGACGTTACCAATAAATACTTTCACACCTTCAGATATACAAAGACTTGATTTCTACGCTACAACTGGTGGAGAAGCTGGAACGATACCCATTAAGAAATAAAATAAAAATTGATTCTGTTGAACCAGAAGAAACTTCTATGAATATGAAGACGGAAGCAGGTAACCAGGTAAGCAACTGCGTTGTTCAACATCTGCCAAAAAACCCTTTAATTTTCTCTGGGAAGGATGGTGAAGATCTCCAAAAATGGTTAAAAGGGTATGCACGTGTGGCAAGGTACAACCATTGGGACGAAACCCTTTGTCTTACTAAAGTTTATTTTTATCTGTCTGGAACTGCTCTCAAATGGTTTGAGAACAACGAATAAAGCATACAGACTTGGTAGGAATTCACAACTCAATTAGAGAATATGTTCGGAAAAAAAAAAGAAAATTCAAAATTGCAAGCGGAGAAAAAACTTAAAACACAGGCGCAATTAAAAGGTGAGAGTACTGAATTTTACATCCAGGATGTCCTGTACTTGTGCAAAGAGGTTGATCCTTAAATGAGCGAGGAAGATGATATCCCCCACCACATGAAGGGTAGAGCTGAGGAGCTTTATAAAGCACTCCTATAGAGGGATGTACAAAGCACCGAGCAATTCATTAAAGAATTTCGCCGTGTTGTAGCGCTCCGTCGTAGGCGAGTTACCCCAACCAGATACGAGCGCCTACCAAACGTGGCCTCTCTCTGTGACCAGGATGACGGAGAAGATCTGTCATCGCTGATCCGAAAAATTGTCCGCGAGGAGATACAGCAAGCATTAGACTCTCCTCAAAAGAAGCCTAAAATAGCTGCCATTGAAGATTTAGTGAGGGAAGAGATTGTAAAGACCTTGGTGCCTGTATCAAAACCTACAATAAGTACCCCCAAGCACCCAGGTCGTTATCAAATCCTAGATTCGAGGCTGAACCTAGAACTCCCTATCCTACAACTCAGTATCAGAAACAAGGAAAAAGACGCGACACCAATGAATGGCGGACAACTGAGGGAAAGCCAATCTGTTTCTACTGTGGACGCCCAGGTCACGTCGTCCGCTATTGCCGCGACAGGAAGAGAAACAATGGGAAAAGGATAAATAAATATTTCAAAAAGAAATCAAAATGCAATGGTATTCTACAACTCTCGAGCCGAATCCCCGGAGCCCAACGACGAATCACCGAGGAAAGTTTTCACTCGCTACCATAGCCCTACCCTATATCCCGGTCGAAACAGACAACATTTCTCACATGCTAGAAGATCTAGCTGGGCGCCCCGCCATGAAAACTAGATGATAGACCATATTAGAGGTGAGGCCGCAAAGTTAGAAAATCCCCCCTTGCCGACCACAGTAGAAATAAGAAAAAACTACATTGGCGTAAATATAGACCTGCCAAGCCTTCATGAAGAAGATATTTCAACTAAAAGAAGACATCCACCGCAGTCACCTGAAAAGATCCCTGGCCTTATTACTACTTCTTGAGACTGACGACGTAAGTCTCCTGCTGAGCATCGGGTCGATGCTCTTTATAGGAGGAAGCTATGTGACGAAGAAATAATTTATTATTTAATTTAATATTATTCAATGAAAATATTAAACAGATTATAAAAATATATATTACTCTGTATTTGTAAAATCATCTTTAAAATATTTCTTTGCTTGCTTGTTCAAGATTCCCTAGCTGTAGATAGTGTGGTTAATTTGTTAATATTTGTAGACTGGTCATGGTTACGTTATCGATAAATACTTTCACACCTTCAGATATACAAAGACTTGATTTCTACGCTACATTATTATTAAATGCAACAACTCTAGCTGTGAAAAAAAAATCTGAATCAAAAACTGTATAAAAGGTATACTTACAATTATAACAGGTACTGACATATATACAGCACTCAACCATTCTAGCTGCTATCTAAAAAAAAAACAATTTAAATGAAAAATTGCAACAAAACTATGTAAAGGTAATTAACAATTGAATCAGAAATATGAAATTTATAATATTTTTATTAGAAATTATTTGAGATCAATAATAAAAAAAAGGTGTTTCAAAATAAACAATTTGATCATGATAAATAGCATTTGAAGGTAAAAATATACGATTGTAAAATCAAATGAATTTTTAAAAAATAAATATATTTATTAATATTTGGAAGATAAAAATGAACTGTCCAATTGTGAAGTAAAAAATAACGGAATTTTAGTATATAGATCGCTATGTAGAGTTCAGCATCTTTGGGGGAGATTGCTTCAAACTTTACAACTGGAAACTCTGTTAACGTTATTATATATGTGATATATTGAGACCTCTGGGACCAGTGTTACCTGATGCTAGACGAACCTCGATGTCAACTCTACCGTGCAGTCGTGGTGGAAGGCGACACAGCTGGGCCAAAGGTAAAATAAGCAAACAGAGATTCCATTTAGAAGCGTCTGAACGTCAAGAAGGAATGGGACGAGGAGATTTCTGGCAGGAAAGGGTTTACTTTTATCGGAGCGTCCGGCGGACTGGTGCTGAAACAAAGGTTGGCTAAGGACTGACTAACTAAGGCTCGGGGCCTCCTTTTATAGCTTAGCTGGGTCCGAAGAGGTCACTGCCTTTTTCAGACGTAAACGGGTGGGGAAAGTTATATTATCCAGGAGGGCCACGACCTCGTAAAAGTTGGACTGGGTTTGCTAGGCCTGCTTTCCTATTCAAACCTAAGCCTGATTAGTTTTGACCTTAATTTTCTCCTGTTAGTCTCCATTCCTTCTATCTGTACAGTTGCTATACTTTATTAGATTCTTACGCGGTACAGATTGATGTTATGTGATGCCTTATATTTGCAGTAAATAATATGTTATATACAGTCACGTGGTGGAACTTGTGGTAGCAGATATCTGGATTATTTACAACAATTCCATGGTCCTAAATCATCACAGATGGCCACGGATGTGAAAGGGTTCATATGGAGGGATTTAAGAGAGCGGAATAGGAAGACTGTTATTAAGGAAGTATTTTTTTAAAATTAATTGAAATGAGTTGGTATATAAAATGGGGTTGATTTCTGTATATCCATAAGAGATAATAAAGTATAAACAACAAATACTAAACATACAAGTAAAAATAAAAATAGGAATGAAGCTTTAATAGAGAACATATAATGATAATAGGTAAAAATATAAATGATTGGGTGGTTAAATCATGATCTCTTCGTAATGGGCGTTAGAAAGGGTTGAGGAGTTAGTTGTTATTAGGTTGTGGCAATGTCACCTTGACTCAAGTCCCATGCACGGCGCGGAAAACCTAGGCCATGTTTCATATGAAATTTAAGGACCTAATAAAGTTACAGTACCACAATCGAATAGTAAGATAAGAGTGATTGTTATGGGTTTTATGAATTAGTCGTTAAGACCTACGCATGCAGGATAAATGAGGGCGAAGATCAGTGACCAGAAATCAAAGTTTTAATTGGAGTCGTCAGGGGCTTAGCGAGAAAAAGAGTAAAATGAAAAAGATGTGCCAGCGTGTGGCATGAGAGTGCCCTGGAATATATAAAAGAATACAATGTGCACGTGTCCAAGCCAGAAGTTGGGATAGGTAAATCTGGGGGACGGTGTGTCAATATTGTTAATTACGAAATCAAAGTAGGTCAAGTCTAGCCTGCGAAGGAGTTAAAAGTTCCTGCGTAAAAGGAATGTTAGTATTTATTAAGAAGTAACCTTTAAAGTGGTTGATTAAGAGGTTATTGAAAATTGCCCTGTTTTTAGATCATGATTTTTAGTTTGATTATAAAATAATTTATCATTGAGATTTGAAATTGCGAAATTAAGGCTTTGCATATAGCGTTAAAGGATTTGAAAAATCGAAAATAGAATTGCGAAGTTAAATGCAAAGTAATCTTTTAAAGAGGTTAAAATAGTGATGACATAATACAAAGATTAACACACTATAGCAGTATATAAGGGGTAATAGAAAGTTAAAATATTAAATGAAAATTAAGAATGAGCAATAATATACTCGATAGCATTGAACATGGTAGCGGAAGATGAAACAATGTAAATAACATCTAATTTATAAAGTGAGAGAAAATATAAAATGAAAAATGCAAATTAGTGATATAAACATAAAACATAAGCTTAAGATTATTAGATATGAAAGATAAAATATAAAGTTGATTATAAAATAGAATCATAAAGCAAAAGTAAATAAGTTTTGGTAAAGAAAAATAAAATAAAAAGATAATAATCTAAACTGATTGGTTGACGTAAAAAAAATTATAAGAGCTAGAAAATGATTATATAAAGGATATTTGAAATAAATGTTGATCGAGAAAGAAGAACAAGTAAGATTATGCATAGATATTATATATCGGGAAAGAAGTTAAAGTAGTAGGCAAATGTATGTTCCGGTTTTTTAGGATGGGTGGAGAGAGCTTTAAATTGTTCTAACTTATCGAATTTGTTTTATGTTTGACGCTGCTCGTGGATCACATTGTTTCCAACTGTGAAACTCACTGAGTCCTAATGTTGTCGATTTTTTGTTCCCTGCGCCACGTTTAGGTGAAAACGTGGATCTTCCTAAAGCGGCATTTATATTGTGTGTGCAGGAAACACGGCGATCTATTCTAACTGATCAAGGTTTTTTTTTTTAACATATGTGGGTGTGGGTGTGATTTTTGTAGGTAAAATGTTGTCCTTGGATCTAAGTGTCGATGTTAAGTTGACAAGTTAATTGAGGGCGAGAGAATCTAGTCCTGGTGACTTGGTTTTGGTGTATTAATGATAAAATAGATTTTTTTAATTCATTGGGGTTCTGTATGCGGGATTAGTTATTGAATTAATTAGTTATTCAGTTAGTGAACTGATTTGTTAGTGACAGTAGAATGGACGTGTTATACAAGTTATTTGTAGCTAAATGGGATATCGGCGTAGATTAATTGCTTAAGGATTAGAACGGTATATAGTAAAAGGCACGCACTAATATTTAATTTAATAACTGGCGAAAGTTCATTAGAGAACATGGGGTGGCGACGGACCGTCAAGAAAATGTCGGCTGTTTGTTTTTCCATTTCCCCTCGAATTTATTATTAGCGAGTTCCGGGGGTGGCGGGCATATTTATTTGGGTCAGAGGCTCTTGTGGGAACAGCTGGTTCCTTCTAACTTATTGGAAGATCTCTTCAGTGAGATGTAGAAAAGGGGCTGAACAAGCTGGGGTATAAGACGGGATTTCTGTGCGTCAAATATCGTGGGACATAAATGGTTAAATTATACTAAGTGTACATCAGGTGTTACACAAGGTGTTTGAATTAGAGGCTGGGGCGCGAGGAATAAAATATTTTCTGTATAGTATTTAGGTTTGTTCACATGAACTGTATCATCTCCTTTATTTAGGGGTCGATTGGGTCTGTTAATTCGGACTACGTTCGGAGATAATATTTCTATAATTGTAAACACAAAAGCGTTTTGATTTGTCACGTTTGGTGACAAGCATTATGGGACTGACATAGGGAGATACAGAGGTTGTAATTATCCCGTGTTCAAGCATTTGTTCGATTTGTGTTTGTATTTCGAAAATCCGGATATTGTATCTATTGATATTAAATCGAATGGTTGTTGTGTTTCGAGGTTGTTGCGGACTTAGTAAAAATGTTATTCAGTGATATCATGAGTGAAAGTGCGACTTTCGAGGTGGACACGCTTTGAGGTGAGTTGTGTCACAGGCGTGAAGGCGTCTTTGGCCTGAAAAGTGAAAGAGTTTTGTGGTGTGGCTCTGTGACACGAAGCGAAAATTTGTCGATGAAAATGTGTCAAGTGAAGTCGTTGTTTTGTACAAAATCTAACCTGTTTCACCATGAATAACAAATTTACTAAAGTCATAGGTGCTGGTTGTACGAACATATATCGAGAATTTTATATTTTTAGTGGATATGGCACGTTTAATGTGAATTTTTTTAGTGTTTAGTGGGGCGACGTTATGGAGCTTGTGTAGCTCGAACTTGGATTTGGGTGTTGAGTCGCGCACTAAAAATTGTTGCCAATTGGAGAAAGTGATGTGAGAGGGCGTTGTTTATTTTGTTGAGAGAGATTTGTCGATGATTAAATATGCATGTAAAAGGAAGGTACGAGGGAGTGTGCTATGTTGGACTTTAACGATTGGAATAGTTTTCGAAGGCTGTGACTTAGGTTACTTCTGTCCAAAGCTATGAAAGAAAAGGACATAGGGGCGTTAATAATGGGATCAGGAACATTACAATGAGACCAAATACGAGTGTTGGAGTTCACCACGTGTGCGCAACCCGTTCCAGGAGGGGAATATTTAGTAAATGGGACAGTTGTATTAACTTGTCCATGGGACACGCGTTGCTTGCACGAGGTGAATTTGTACAAGGTAGTTGGTAGGGGTACATTATCTTGATACAGGAGTAGCTGAGGACATTTATAATTAGTAGAAATCTTTTTATGGAATTAAGGGATAAAATGCCAAAAGGCAAGGGTGTATCGATGATATGGAATTTTAGGTTCTGCATTATATTACCTATTTTTACGTTTAAAAAGATATAACCTATGGTGAAAACATTGTTAGCTATGGCGTTACTAGTTAAGTGGGTAGATATTCTATTTTGCAAACTGGTTTCTATTATTTTAAAAGTATTCCGACTAATTATATCGATAGATGCGACTGTATCAAGTAGTAGAGGTAGGTTTACATTATTGGACAGTTCAGCTCGAACGAGCAATTGTTCAACGAAAATTATAGAAGGAGGAACCTACTGTTGTGCTGTCTTGTGGGTGGACAGGCTTGGTCTTGTGCCGTGGTTGGATGATACTTGGGATAGTTAGAGTTCATTGTTTGCGCTGGGCTCGTGGTTTAGAGCTGGTCGGGGGAGCAGGTAACATACGCTCGCGTGTTGGTAACTCGGAGGGGTGCTTGCAGGAGGTTTGGTGGCTTTCTCAGTCTTGTAGAGTATTGTAGTTGGGCCCGATCTGCTTGGGCGTCGTAGTTGGTGAAGAAGCTCTGCGCCTCGTACGAACCATCGTAGCGCGGCAGTTCCACATCTCGCGATAGGCCGGTCGCCGCGAACAGCTGATGTAGCATCCTGGTCAAGCTCCCCAGGACATCTGATACCGCCGGCGGGGGCGTGGCGTCTTCCTGGCTGGGGGCGATTTCCTGCGTCCTACCGAGAGTGTTTTACCCTCTTTGGAAAAGTGGCGTTTTCGCCACTTTCGTAGTCGGGATCGGACTCCATGGGCTTCTTTGAATCCTCCTCGCTTCCCTGTTCCATCTTTCTGTACAGACAGTGGTCTACTTGCTTACTTGTACCTTGGCGTCCACAATCCTATCGGGCTCTTCAGACGGAGGAGTCCGTGATATCTTGGGACCTCTGGGACCAGTGTCACCTGATGCTAGACTAACCTCGATGTCAACTCTACCGTGCAGTCGTGGTGGAAGGCGACACAGCTGGGCCAAAGGTGAAATAAGCAAACAGAGATTCCACTTAGAAGCGTAAAGAACGTAAAGAAGGAATGGGACGAGGAGAATTCTGGCAGGAAAGGGTTTACCTTTATCGGAGCGTCCGGCGGACTGGTGCTGAAACAAAGTTTGGCTAAGGACTGACTAACTGAGGCTCGAGGCCTCCTTTTATAGCTTAGCTGGGTCCGAAGAGGTCACTGCCATTTTCTGACGTGAACAGGCAGGGAAATTTATATTATCCAGGAGGGCCACGACCTCGTAAAAGTTGGACTGGGTTTGCTAGGCCTGCTTTCCTATTCAAACATAACCCTGATTAGTTTTCCCCTTAAATTTCTCCTGTTAGTCTCCCTTCCTTCTATCTGTACAGTTGCTATACTTTATTAGATTCTTACGTGGTACAGATTGATGTTATGTGATGCTTTATATTTGCAGTAAATAATAAGTTATATACAGTCACGTGGTGGAACATGTGGTAGCAGATATCTGGAATATTTACAACAATTCCATGGTCTCTTAAATCATAACATATATATAGATCATTCAAATTTCGAAATCGTTTTCAAGGTATTAATTGATATTATCATATTTTATAACATTATATATCCTTTTTATCTCTTTTACTATATTATTATTTAGGTCAATGTTTTCATATATACGCTTTTTCATATATTCTTATATTTTGAAATCTTGTCTCGTTTTTATTAGACATAGACAAGTGGTGTTATATATCTCTTTCGTATTTAAAATAGCATTTTCTGAAGCATCATTGGAGTTCCACCAAAGAATAAACGCAAGGTTTGGAGATCCTGACTTATCGCTGTAATAAAAGAAAAAAATCCGTTACTTCTATATACCTAATGAGACTGTTATTTAAAAAGAAACAATTAAATTTATCTGAATAATGTTATTTCGTCAAAAATAATGAAATTTATCACATCAATAAAGTTAATCCTGAACAATGAAACTCTATACATAACACTAACTAGTTTATTGACAAATAAGCAAATTATACCTTTAAAACTGATTTTATCCAAAATAGAACATTATACACAACAACAAATTTTCTCCTTTCAACAAAATATTCATCCTAAGTAATTATCGTTTACCACAATAATTTTATCTTTATTGAAGTGAAGAAATTGCAATAAACATTATATGTAAAAAAAAGTAGATAATTTTGATAAATTTATTTTATTCTTCTATCGAATATAAAAAACGTATTACAAAAGTATTTACATTTGGATATCAAAATTCGAAACTATTGTAGATGCGTATGATTCTTTCTAAAAATAAAACAATTTATACTGCCCTTACTGCAATAGAAAAATTAATGGAGGGCCTGGCTCATGGCGGTGAACCCTCCCAGCGGTTTTGCCAGTTTAATGGGAGAGTTCACCACCGATGAGTCAGGCCCTATTAATTTTTCCAATGCAGTAAGGGCAGTAGAAATTGTTTATTTTTGAAAAGAATCAAACGCGTCTATAATAGTTTCGAATTTTGATAACAGATGGCGCGCGTTAATGCATCTTAATACTTTTAGATATAAAGTAGTATCTTCAACAATGATATTATTAGAACACAATGAAAACCTTGATAACAACCTCTATAACTTATATCTCAAAATAGCATTGCTTCTCAACAAGGATAATCATTATTATATGCCATATATAGTTGGCCCCCAATAATTATAATCGAAAAATGTAATGAAAATATTTTAAATTAGTTCTTCTGTTCATATTTATTTTGAAACCAGAAACTCATTGCAATTACTTCTATTTTTATTGAGGAATATTATCTCCGACAACTATACTTTCCTTGAAATAAAACTGTGTACACAACAATGAACCTCTATCCGTAAACTATATATATTCATAAAAATGACTATTCTATTAACATCTGAACTTTTACTACTCTCTATCTATACCCCACGTGTACATATTAAAGGGAGAAGTGCTTCTTTTGGTACACACATATATAATCTGAAATATATAAAAATACCTTTCTCAAATTATAAAATAATTCAGTTTCCTTTAGGTAAATTCAATTCCAAATTCTATACAGAATTTCTATTTTATATTTCCATATTTATCCAACAACACGAAGGCGATTTTGCTCCTTATTTGACTCGAGGAGTCAGATTTAACTTTGAATTGTCGAAAATATTCTATGAGGGCAATTTTAAATCTTGACTCTGGAGTGCCAACAAATAAACACCTCTAGTTATTGTTATATATTTTATATCCATTGCATTGCGTGCCTTATTTGGATTACACACAAGTTGATTTTCTGTTATTTTTCAATAATCTAGGTAAATATCTCAATAATTTCTTAATAAATATTTTCGTTAGATTTTATATTTTTAACTCTTATAAAATTAATCTATTTCTCGCTATATTTTAAATTGCTATGCACTCATGTGTTTATTAATGCATATTTTAGAAATAGGTTCGCATATAGAACTATCCATTCAGTGCAACACCCACCATCAATAGTACAGAATACATACCAATGTAATTTTATTTTAAATGCGGTTGTGCCTAAATAGTCGGTCATTTTCATTTTATATTGCCTCCTTTTACCTAATTACTTGCTAAAAATAATTATCGATATTGGCAATAACATATATTAAATACGAATGCATCTCTATTCACGTTCTAAATATCCTGTTGTCTATCAAAACTTGTGCAATTTCGATGGTTTTAAAATATCATAAAACATACCTTTTATTGATTACTAGACGAATGGCCCGGGCAACGCCCGGGTTTTACCCGAGTGCGAATATATTTTAAAAACGTTTTAATCTTCATCTAGATCTTCATCTAGTTGACACCTTGTATACATCTTGCTTCCTAGGGTTGCCTAGAGTGGCCGCTATAGACAGGGTGGTCTGTATAGACAGGTGGATGTATCACACAGCTGATAATAGGGTTGCCTAGAGTGGCCGCTATAGACAGGGTGGTCTGTATAGACAGGTGGATGTATCACACAGCTGTAGAGTGGTCGCTATAGACAGGGTGGTCTGTATAGACAGGTGTATGTATCACACTGCTGATAACAGGGTTGCCTAAAGTGACCGCTATAGACAGGGTGGTCTGTATAGACAGGTGGATGTATCACACAGCTGATAACAGGGTTGCCTAAAGTGACCGCTATAGACAGGGTGGTCTGTATAGACAGGTGGATGTATCACACAGCTGATAACAGGGTTGTCTAGGGTGGTCGCTATAGACAGGGTGGTCTGTATAGACAGGTGGATGTATCACACAGCTGATAACAGGGTTGTCTAGAGTGGCCGCTATAGACAGGTGTATGTATCACACAGCTGATAACAGGGTTTTTAGAATGGCCGCTATACACAGGTGGTCTGTATAGACAGGTGGATGTATCACACAGCTGATAACAGGTTGTCTAGAGTGGTCGCTATAGACAGGGTGGTCTGTATAGACAGGTGGATGTATCACACAGCTGATAACAGGGTTGTCTAGAGTGGTCGCTATAGACAGGGTGGTCTGTATAGACAGGTGGATGTATCACACAGCTGATAACAGGGTTGTTTAGAGTGGTCGCTATAGACAGGGTGGTCTGTATAGACAGGTGTATGTATCACACTGCTGATAACAGGGTTGCCTAAAGTGACCGCTATAGACAGGGTGGTCTGTATAGACAGGTGGATGTAACACACTGCTGATAACAGGGTTGTCTAGAATGGCCGCTATAGACAGGTGTATGTATCACACAGCTGATAACAGGGTTGTCTAGAGGGTGGCGGGCAGTGAGGTCACGTGTTGGCTGGCAGCCAATGGGCGCGCATTCTATCCGTGAGCTTCAGACAAACAGACAAACA
The DNA here is from genome assembly GCA_030710605.1 of Cordylochernes scorpioides. Lineage (NCBI taxonomy): Eukaryota > Metazoa > Arthropoda > Arachnida > Pseudoscorpiones > Chernetidae > Cordylochernes > Cordylochernes scorpioides. Next base: position 113,760,265 of record CP092864.1, on the reverse strand, counting down.
AACATACAGAATAAGGCAAATATATAAGTAGATACAATTGATGCACTTAGGGTTATTAAAAATAAAAAAGGCATATCCTGATCAGGAGCACATGTGCTTTTCAGAAGGCAGGGCGTCATCTGGTGGAACAGGAATCAACTAAACATTGATTTAGCCTGTTCCCTGATATTTGGCCAATCCAGGGTTATTACCCAACTTAGGGTTATATATTATATTTTTAGCGTAAACATTTTCCAATTATTTTCTTGATAGATGCAAAAGTAGTTTTCAGATAAAGTTAATGGATATATTGTAAAACTGTTAAACATTATTTATTCTAATCAAATAAAAGACGAATTTTCAAAATCAGTGAATTAAACGTACCTTAACTATGGATATAGATCTAACAGAATGCTTGCAATCCAATCACTGTCTAACTCATTGTGTATAAGTGCTGTCATTGCTGTCAGAAATGGTTCTTCTGGGAACTGATTTCTCAGGATCCATATATTCAAATTTATTAAAATTTATTCACTTGTTATATTCTTTATATAATATAATCGGCTAATAAATATTTTCTTTTTTTTTTAATTTTCAATTGCTCCTTGAGTAGTGATTTTAATGGACAGTAGTGTATTTATCACACTATGTGTATAGAGTGAACGTCTGCACGAATAGAAATACAATAGAATTTCTTCAAAATTAATATAAGGTTGTCCCAAAAGTTCTTGTTTTTCTTATTACTTAGCGAATAATATTATTACGGCGAATACATAATAATACATAATACAAATGCTATATACATAATACAAAGACATTATACATAACGACGAATAATATTATGGCGAATAATATTGGTATTTCACTTTTTTTGCAAGTGTTTACGAACTTTTGGGATATCCTTGTATTTAAAAAGGCAATTGTTAAATAATTATCATTAAATTATTTTCTAATAAAATGAATATACGTAGCAATGAATATTTTTGAAATATTAGTTTACATGAAGTCTATACACAAAATATCGATACATTTCCCATAAGTATTATCTTTTACTCCCCGCCAATATCTATGAACTTTCAAATATGACCCGCTTAATAGGAATCAAAATTTTTATCTGAGAAGAAGAGGTTCACAACTCAGGGTGTTGCGTATCTTTCGATTAAATAAAATTCTTTCATATTGTTTTGAATCAGTTTTTACATAAGCTACTTCATTGAAAATATATAGATATCGGATAGTTTCAAGTGGTTTTGAATCGATTTTTACATAAACTATTTCACACTAATTGAAAAATATATAAATATCTTATAGACTCAAGTCGTTTTAAATTAATTTGTACATCGAATATTTCATTGGAAAGTATATATAGAAATATAGTATAGTTACAGGTAGTTTTGAATCAGTATTTACCAATAATATACCTTCAATTTCATTATAACAAACGAAGATCTCTTTTCATATTTTGCTAGACGATTTTACCTAAATGAGAGAGGGATAGCGTATATTTATAATATGCCACAATAACAAAACTGATGAAGATTTAGAGAGAGTTTTATATTTGGACAATATAACTCTATAATCTCAAATACCAAATGCAGATTCAAAATCAAATTATAAAATATAATATATATATTATTTTTTTTATAATCATATCACACAACCAAGATTCAAATTTCTGATAGAGTGTTGAAGAATAGAAAAAATGAAAAGCCCCACATAATAATCTTTAAATAGTTCAATACAGGCCCGCGTGTACACGCCAAGTTTTCTTTTGTGAATAGTTTTAATTTTATACTGTGTGTGTCCTATTTTATATTTCCCGATTAGAATCACGAAAGAGAGAGCTTACATTATTTCAAATTAAAAGATACGCTTCGCTCAACAACCAATTGTTCCTAACTCAAGAATTTCTAGGAGGAAATTTCCAACTCATAAACATCATAACATGGACATCGAACCTTCTTTTGTCGGGTAGATTTTCATCGAAAATAAGTAAAATGAAATATTTTTTAAGGTAAAGTTGTGTTTTGAATAATAATATAAACATAATAGACAAAAAAAAAAGATCATTAGAAATATAAACCAATAGAAAAAAAAAACTTGTATAGGTTAATATTATTCTTGGACAAAGAGTTTAGTGAAAATTCTCTATAGTTTCTAGCCATTGACCGCCACTAATCCCAAGGGATTAAACTGACGGTTTAATTAAACTGTTTGTGACCCAGTTTTCCTACCCCTCGTTCTATATGTGATACTACCTCACAACCTTAAACACGTATTGTAGTAACCCAGTTTGTCGTAGCCTTGCTTTATATAGACTGCTTGCCTCATTTTACCATATTCAGCACTTCTAGCTGTAACCCAGTTTGACCCACTCTCTCAGTCTATAGACTCGCCTTATATATATCAAAGCCTCATTTCGCAATATTCACCACTTCTGCAGGTGACCCATTTGGCTTTTATTCAGTTTCGCTTCATATCAACTACAGTCTTATTTAACAACATTCACCACTTCTGCAGTTTGTCTTTCATCCAGATTCGCCTCAGGTAAACTAAGCTTCATTTCATAACATTCACAACTTCTGCAGATGACTCAGTTTGTTATCCCCCCCCCCTTCCTGGACTCGCTTCTCATATCAACTGCAGCTTCATTTTATAACATTCACCACTTCTTCAGGTGATCCAGTTTTGCTTCATGTGAGCTACAGCTTCATTTCACAACATTCACAACCTCAGCAGGTGACTCAGTTTGCTTTTCCTCTAGTCTCGCTTCATATGAAATACAGTTTCATTTCACAACTTCTACAGGTGACCAAGTTTATCTTTTCTCCCGGCGTCGCATTGTATAAACCACGGCCACATTTCACTGCATTCACGACTTGTGTAGTTCCAGGGCTGGCTTTATTTCATGAGATGCAAAAAGGATCAAATGAAAACTTCACAATCTGTCAAAAAGAGGTTTAGTTTACAAAGTAGTTAGGTTATATCTATGGCCAAAATATAGGTGAAAAATTTTCCTGGTTAAAAATGATCTATGAAATAAAGTTCGCCTCTCCCGTCAAAATAAACGTCAAAACTAATAAAAATATTGATATTTATAGATCTTCTTTGAAAATTACAAATTGAAAATAAAATATATATTTAGAAAAATTTTAAATTTCCCTAACTTTATAAAAATTGACAAAAGCTGCTCTTTGATATGCGTAATATCGTTAGAAATAAAATATATTCGTTTCAGAATAACTTCTAGAAAGCGATATTTAACGACGTGAAATAACAATTTAAAATATATTACTACATTTCTTATTCCTATCAGATAAACATCTTTTTTTGGAATGAATAACAATATATTTTCTCCATGAGTTAGCAAAATATAAGGTGGAACAAATTCAATACATACATATATACATATATGTTGAAAGACTTTATCTCATTTCAATGACGTGAGTAAAGAAATTTTATTTCTATTTGAATTTCCTTTAGAAAATTATTGTACATAAATATGTTCCTAGAATTGAATAGAATTTATTCGAAAGAAAATATTCTAATATTAATGTAAATTTCTCTTTTTCATTCACTTCAGAGATACAAATATATATTGAAATATATATGTATGAAATGCTAATGTGAGCAAGGTCAGGATATGCCTTTTTTATTGTATATAAAAATAATTTATTTAAAGCCAGAAATATATAATGAGAAAAGAAGTAACGGCCGTTGGAAGCAAGCCTTGTTGTTGACGACGCGCGTGGCCAGAGTCCCGGATGCCGCCCGCGCATGCGTGTGAGGCCGCCACACTACTGCCCGTATATGTAGTGAAGCTTTGTCCCAGTTCGCACTCGCTGAAGCAAAGTGTGATAGCCATATATATATATTAAAAATAAAGAAGGCATCTCCTGACCACGAGCACATGTGCTTTTTAGATGGCAGAGCGCCATCTAGTGGAGCAAAAATAAACCAAACGTTTATTTAGCTTGCTCCGTGATATTTGGCCAACCCAATATCTTGATAAATCAAGAAAAGCCATCCACGAACGTGTTTCGCGCTGTTGGCGCTCGTCAGCGTGGAGTAGGCTGTAACCACTGCGACCAAAAATATTTTTGGTCCCAGAGGCTTCTTGAGAAATCGAGAAATGGGTATTTAAGGCCAATTTAAATTAAAAAGCACACGAGCTCGTGGTCTGGAGATGCCTTCTTTATTTTTATATCAACACCTGAGCCACTTATCTTTTTTTTCTATTGTGCTCGTGGTCAGGAGATGCCTTCTTTATTTTTAATATATAAATATACATTGAATGACGACATATTTTGGATTGAATATATTTATTAAATTTCGATATTTCGACGAGTCTGTTCGCCTATCTTATTCTAGGAAAACCAAACTCCTTGTAAGTTTATTATCCGCGCGATGCACTAGAAGTGTTTTTTCTAGTGAATAACGCAGATAATAAGTTTACAAGAAGTTTGGTTTTCCTAGAAGAAGAAAGGCGAGAAGCCTTGTCGAAATATCATATTTTAATAAATATACTTGATCCAAAATAGGCCCTCATTTTAATATATCAAAAATGGAATGCTTGATTTTCAACAATCTATTAATATGTAAAACGACGTTTGAAAATTATCCCGCATGTGTTTTTTTAAACGAAAAATCGAAATCTATTTTTAAGAAGAAATAGCGATTATTTCTAACCTTAGGGATGAAGTATGAAATGATGAATTGTAAAGAGTAATGATGAACACACGTAAAAATAAAACTGTCCATGGATGGATTTTCCGTTCATCATTACTCTTCGCAATTCATCCTTTAATACTTCATCCCTAAGGTTAGAAATAATCGTTATTTCTCTTTAAAAATAAATTTCAATTTTTCGTTTAAAAGAAACACATGCGGGATAATTATAAAATATCGTTTTACAATCATAAGCTGCATTATATTGTATTAAAAATCTAATAATATATGTGGCATTATGATAATAATGTGGGGAGAGAGAAATAAGGAAACAACAAGTTTGGAAGATGGGACCCAGCAAACCGAGAGAGAGAGGTAGCGCGTGGGCTGTCACTGCCGAACGAACCGTCTTGTGTCGCCACCACCCCCTCCCCCCCCCCCCCCCCCCCGACTATCTAAAAATAGTCCGGCAGGATTCCCAACAAAGCCCCCTCCGGCATGTGGTCAGTCGTTTAAAATGGCCGTAACTTAGCTTTCTATCGACGTCTCTCTCTCGTTGACTGTAGGTTTACTTTATTATTCCTGGAAGAGCATATATTATGACATATGGCCCCCGTTGAAGAAGGCTGAACATGGCTTGAGTATACTTAAAACTGGTGAAGCCAGGGATAGAGAAGTAATTTTACAGTTGAAATTAATTAAGGTTATGATGACATAGTTTTATGTAAATAAAATATTGTATAGTACACAAGTAAATATTATTTACAAGCAGTTTTACAACACCGGAGAGTTTGATATTTAAGGAAATTCTTGAAGTATCAAGGTTATAAAAGGCCATATACAACAAAATCTAATGTATTATAAGGGAAATGACATTGAGGAGTGTGAACAAGGAGAAGGGGAGTCACAAACACATGATGAAATTCTGGAGATCATTAAGGCTGGGGAACTCTACACTTTAAGCTATTTTTCAGGCGGACATGGCAAGGGGAAACTTGGCATGGGCCTTCTATGCTATAGGTGTAGAGCACGAGAAATGAGGTTGAGGTTGGAAATTGTGTGAGCTCAGGACTGAGTTAAATATAGGACTACATACAATGTTAGAACCTTGGCTAACAGGGCGAGGGGAAACTTGCCCTGGGTCATTCTACCTTATCTATGTAGTTACTTGTGTGGCGAGTCCGAGGGGAAAAGTCCCGTGTGTAGGTGAGGAAGTCGAATGGACTTATATTTAATTTGCGGAAACTATGCGCGCACAGTGCCAAAAATTGGGACGAGGACTGCGTTGTCCGTTACAAGTGACAAGCTGCTCGGACACGAGGTGTTTGAACCTTTGTGGGAGCTTGTGCAAGGCGATGATTTCGCGGTGGGTTGAAAGTAAGACCCATGTCTGCGCGAAGTGATGACGGACCGGACAGAATCAGCGACGATGTTTAACGTACCTCCGTGGGAAATATCGAAGGTAGGGAATATCGTGCTGATTTGGACAATGGACAAACATAGATTTGAAGACAGGGTCCGTGTGGCGAACGTGTGGCGCGAGAAGAAGGGGCGAACTGTGTCGCTCGATGCAGATTGTTCAAGTGCGAACTAAAAGGAGTTGATAAATATCTAGCAGTTAGTCAATCTGCATCCTGTGACGAACACACTATTGGCTAGATGGTGTGGGTCGGTGGATATGCTTGAGATGAACTACGAAATATATTATCATAAATGAAGGGCGAAGGTTAGGATTTTGAAATGACAATATAGAAGTTCGATAATTGATTAATCAATAATTCTCTATAAAGGTCCTGAGCTGGTATAAGGTTAACAAGGTTGTAAGAATGAGTGGGACATTAAGGGGAAGGTAGATAAGAGTCACAAAGGGTTGGTTGTAAGCATGGCTCACGTGATGGTTGAAATTCTTCGACGCCTGACTTACAGGGTGAATTTTAAGTCGATTAGAGAAAGAAATTATTTTTCGTGAGCCGTGCTTACAAGTAGGAGAGGTCATATACAAATAGGTATACAAAAGTTTAGGTGCTGGAGGCATATTTTATAAATAAATTGATTATGAAAAATCTATTGTTAATAGTAAAAATCGTAAAGCGTTAATAGGTAGAATTCCTTTTTTTTTAAGTTACGTTAAAATGGAAATTATTTAATTAAAATGACGATTGTTAAATTCTAATGGTAAGATAACTAATTAAATGGGTTACAAATATCTAGCTAAATAGTATGGAGAATAAACCCATTGTTAATAGGCATGAAGAGAATAAATGGAGCTAATTACGTAAATATTGGCATCAGAGTTTACAAGGAGTGGGTTCTTTAAATAATGAATGGAAGGGGTAAAACAATTCCACTTACAGGTTATGCTGGGTTCTTGGGCAAGTCTAGTGCTGGGAGAAGGGTGCGGCAGGTTCATATCCGTCGTAGGTGATCACTTTTTCCAGATCACGGTTCAAAGGTTGGCGAGAAAGGGGTTGAGAGCTCGAAGAGAAGTGGCTACAGTTGAGTGGTTTTGGCCGATCATCGTGGCTTGGCTTCTTGTTTCTTCATACTCTGGTATATGAGGGATTTGTTTCCCGGTCAGGTCTTATCCTGTCGACTCTTCTGTGATATGATCCTGTCGACTTTCAGTGTGGCATTATGATAATAATGTGGGGAGAGAGAAATAAGGAAACAACAAGTTTGGAAGATGGGACCCAGCAAACCGAGAGAGAGAGGTAGCGCGTGGGCTGTCACTGCCGAACGAACCGTCTTGTGTCGCCACCCCCCCCCCCCCCCCCGACTATCTAAAAATAGTCCGGCAGGGTTCCCAACAAAGCCCCCTCCGGCATGTGGTCAGTCGTTTAAAATGGCCGTAACTTAGCTTTCTATCGACTTCTCTCTCTCTCGTTGACTGTAGGTTTACTTTATTATTCCTGGAAGAGCATATATTATGACATATATATATTAAATTTTCTCTATTGCACAATATACTCAAATATAGAAAATAATACTCACATAAATAATACATTCAGTTTAAAATTGCCAAAGCTAATTCCTATAAAGCTACTATAGATATTCGCGATATATTTTACACTCACCACGCCCTTTCTCTATAATCTCAAGAATAGATTATCCTTTATAACCAGAGGTTCCTCATAAAGCCGCCTGAACGCTTTTATAAAACAATTGAAATATTTCCAATAGAACGTGAGATTCCCTAGAAAATCCGCCCACTTGGTATTTTCTCTATCGAGCCACTTCTCACCGACAATTGATTACCAATGGCATCAGTTTAGAGACCCAAATACAGTTGGAACTTGTGTGTTTTGATTAATTAGTGGATAGTAGTGTTTGAATATATAATTAATTTATGTAACTATATTTTGTGATAATTTGATTATATTCACCTTTATATAATTCCTCTAATTTGGTATTTTAGCGAAAGCATATATTTGGGATTTGGGAAACGAATTTAAAATAAATTTCCATTTAATAGAACGTTTTAGATATCTAAAAAATGAATCACATAGCACTACGAGAATAACTAACTATATCTATATCTAAATAGACACAGAACCCGGTTTGCGGTGCCTTCAGAGCATCGCCCTCCTCCTGGAGCGTGGAGGGAGGTGTGACTTCCTTGGAGTGTTAGGAGGTTGCTAGGTCTAACGAGGGGGACTGGAGCCCCGCCGTTGTAAAAGTGGAGCTATTTTAGGGTGGGTGTGTGTCCCCGTCCGGCCCTGGCACCAAGGAAGGACATAGAAGCCTCTCTCTAAGGTTCATAAAATGAAATTATATTTATTCTCGGCATTTCCATACCAAAGCCCAAAGTTGATTTTTAAAGATTCAATAATTTTTCTAAAAGTCACCACCATGGTTTATTCGACTCCCTAAGCCTTGCTCTACGAGTCACAACCGTGAGATCTAGAACCACAACGTGAATTCACCAGCCATCACCGTGTGTTATAGGACCACAGCGTTGTTCCACCAGCCATCACCGTGTGTTATAGGACCACAGCGTTGTTCCACCAGCCATCACCGTGTGTTATAGGACCACAGCGTTGTTCCACCAACCATCCTCGTTTGTTTTAGGATCATCGCGTTGTTCCACCAGCCATCACCGTGTGTTATAGGACCACAGCGTTGTTCCACCAGCCATCACCGTGTGTTATAGGACCACAGCGTTGTTCCACCAGCCATCACCGTGTGTTATAGGACCACAGCGTTGTTCTACCAGCCATCCCCGTGTGTTATAGGACCACAGCGTTGTTTCACCAGCCATTACCGTGTGTTATAGGACCACAGCGTTGTTCCACCAGCCATCACCGTGTGTTATAGGACCACAGCGTTGTTCCACCAGCCATCACAGTGTGTTATAGGACCACATCGTTGTTTCACCAGCCATCACCATGTGTTATAGGACCACAGCGTTGTTCCACCAGCCATTACCGTGTGTTATAGGACCACAGCGTTGTTCCACCAGCCATTACCGTATGTTATAGGACCACAGCATTGTTCCACCAGCCATCACCATGTGATTTAGGACCACAGCGTTGTTCCACCAGCCATCACCGTGTGTTTTAGCCAACCATCCCGGTTTGTTTTAGGACCACAGCGTTGTTCCACCAGCCATCGCCGTGTGTTATAGGACCACAGCGTTGTTCCACCAGCTATCGCCGTGTGTTATAGGACCACAGCGTTGTTCCACCAGCAATCACCGTGTGTTTAAGGACATAGCGTTGTTCCACCAACCATCCCCGTTTGTTTTAGGATCACAGCGTTGTTCCACCAGCCATCACCGTGTGTTATAGGACCACAGCGTTGTTCCACCAGCCATCCCCGTTTGTTTTAGGACCATAGCTTTGTTCCACCAACCATCCCCGTTTGTTTTAGGACCATAGCGTTGTTCCACCAGCCATCGCCGTGTGTTATAGGACCACAGCGTTGTTCCACCAACCATCCTCGTTTGTTTTAGGATCATCGCGTTGGTCCACCAGCCATCGCCGTGTGTTATAGGAACACAGCGTTGTTCCACCAACCATCCCCGTTTGGTTTAGGACCACAGCGTTGTTCCACCAGCCATCACCGTGTGTTATAGGACCACAGCGTTGTTCCACCAACCATCCCCGTTTGTTTTAGGACCACAGCGTTGTTCCACCAGCCATCACCGTGTGTTATAGGACCACAGCGTTGTTCCACCAGCCATCGCCGTGTTTTAGGACCACAGCGTTGTTTCACCAGCCATCACCGTGTGTTATAGGACCACAGCGTTGTTCCATCAGCCATCACCGTGTGTTTTAGGACCACAGCGTTGTTCCACCAACCATCGCCGTGTGTTATAGGACCACAGAGTTGTTCCACCAGCCTACATCGTGTAGTAGAGGATACAGAGTTGTTACACCAGCCTCAACCGTGTAGTATAGGATACAGCGTTGTTACACCAGCCTCAACCGTGTAGTAGAGGACACATACTTGTTACACTAGCCTTCATCGTGTAGTAGAGGACACAGCGTTGTTCCACCAGCCTCCACCGTGTAGTATAGGACACAGCGTTGTCCCACCAGCCTCCACCGTGTAGTAGAGGACACAGCGTTGGTCCACCAGCCTCTACCGTGTAGTAGAGGACACAAACTTGTTACACTAGCCTTCACCGTGTAGTATAGGACACAGCGTTTTTCCACCAGCCTCCACCGTGTAGTATAGGACACAGCGTTGTTCCACCAGCCTCCACCGTGTAGTAGAGGACACAGCGTTGTTCCACCAGCCTCTACCGTGTAGTAGAGGACACAAACTTGTTACACTAGCCTTCACCGTGTATTATAAGACACAGCGTTGTTCCACCAGCCTCCACCGTGTAGTATAGGACACAGCGTTGTTCCACCAGCCTCCACCGTGTAGTAGAGGACATAGCGTTGTTCCACCAGCCTCCACCGTGTAGTATAGGACACGGCGTTGTTACCCGAGCCTCCACCGTGTAGTAGAGGAAACAGCCTTGTTCCACCAGCCACCACAGGTGTGGCCGAGGACCACAGCGTTGTTCCTCTATCTAACACTGTGTGGCCGAACACCATGCTATATAAAACCCCCCGGGTATATCCAAATATAAATCCGTGGTATTAGACCCGCCCCACATACGCCATATTTTATTCATCAGCAGCAGCAGGTATACACCCCCGCTTCCTTCAACGTTCTGTTTTCTTTATTTATCTATCTCCGCAGGTCTCTGAGCCTGTACATAGTTTTCCTTCTACACATGTCTATTTCTTGTCTGAATTCTGTTAGTATGTTCAGATTTGTATTACCCACACTTATTATCAGATTTTTTCATTTTTATTCTTTGAAATTCTATAATTTGATATCGTCTAAAGAATTGTAGAAATCTTCGATGAAACAACTTTTCAACTTGGCTTTGTCAACCGAGATGCCATTGCTAATAAAACACATACCAATAGCGCACGTAGAACATAGATTTAAAATAAAAACATGGATTCAGCGCTAAAACCATTTCACTAATATATTAGCACGTGAATCTTCTTTATAAAAAATTGAATCATTAAAACTGAATATGTTAAATGTTAACTTCTAAAAAGGTTTTTGTGTATATTTTGATACAGCTATTTATCTATATTTGCGTGAACTATTTTAGAAATTCTTTCACTTTGTATATAATTTTATAAATTATTTTAATTATACTAGTGCACAAATCCCCCCTCCCAATAATAAATGAAAGATGTGTCTGGTAAATTATACCCCTTTTATGATGAATACACCCTACAATTTAGAAAACAATTTGAAAAGAGTGTATGCCTATTCACAATCCATAATGGGAAAAAGAAACAAACTAACTTGTAACTTGATATACCATTATCAGCTAGGCAACCTATTTTTCACGACCTCGAGAATCCCATACCGATTCCTAAAACAGATCGATAATCCTATACCGAAAAGTGTGTGATCAGCATACAGCATTTACAAATGAAAATAAATTAGAAGACCTTCGAATTTGGTCAGGCATCGTTAAAGATATCTAGGGATATCATATTTTTGGATCAAAATCAAATCAAAGGAACCTCCTGTTACTTCAATCCAAAATCTTTAGATTCCTAATTGATTCTTCCGAAGCAAGTTTAAATGCTTGTTTGCTACCCTATTGTAGGGTATTACCTGCCACAACTATTGCCTATTCAACCAAGAGGAAGATATTTAGTCCCTTCAAGAGAAAAATAATAATTATTGTTATTATACCATTTATTTTCGGAATGTTGTCGAGGATCTTAAAAATTAATAATTGTACAGATATTTTAGTAGAGTATCATAGTGTTTTATGCAAGTGGAACGGCAGAAATATAAAAAATCATTATCGGCAAAAAATATGGTCTGAAAGAAATATGTTTCCCTTAGGCGAAACCAAAACCAACCGTTTATCGCCTAACTGAAAATGCTTTTTCTCCCATTAGATATCAAATTATAGCTGATTAAAAATTTGGAAAGGCCTTGAAGAGAGTTAGTGATGCTGTCAATTATTTGATGACTAAATTTCGAAAAATATTATTTGTTTTGAGATAACGGAATATATTTTCACTTTATCTCAAATTACTAGAATAATAAAAGAAGGAGAGAGTTTATTGAAACATTGAAAGAATATGAGAACCTGTCTCTCTTGCGTTCTTCGACGTTGTCAAACACTTTTTAGGCGATAATAAATCACTGATTTTATGTGAGAATTGTAAAAAATCTGATTTCGAAATTACATATGCTCGGGTTCCTAATGAATCTGAAATTACAATTTAGGAGCCCATATTTAACCTTTCCCCTGATAATCTCGGTACAGGGAACGAAAAAAAAGGTGAATTCTTCCACCAAGATATTATAAGGTTGTCCCAAAAGTTCCTGTTTTTCTTAAGACGTTGTTTTTTTTATTACTTGGCGAATAATATTATTACGGGGAATATATAATAATACATGATAAAATTACTTTAAATATAATACAAAGACATTAATTATAACGGCGAATAATATTGGTATTCATTTTTTTTGCAAGTATTTACGAACATTTGGAATAACCTTGTTTTGGTATCAATATATATTGACGGATTATTGTAGGAATCTGAAGCGTGATCACAAGCAAGCAAAATACTGTATATTAGAGACATTCTTCTCAAAATAATAGTTAAATCCATCAATAAAATTGTTATTACTTTCTGAAAATTTTGCTGCATTCATACAAGTATACTTGTATAAATAATGTTTAATAAACTGAATAAAATGTTTCGCAAACACATTTTTGTTAAGAGCTATTTTTTTCCATCCTATATACAGGGTGTACCAGGTAAATTGGGAATTTCAACAATGGTATTTTAACTGAAATTTTTTTGCAAGTAAAAATTAAAATATCCGAATGAAATTTGACACAGTAGTAGATAAAAGGATATAGGTTTTATTTATTCAATGTAGTTTACATTATTAGCTACAACAGTCTCGAGGCGAGTGCGGAATGAAGCACAGGCCTTGGCGACGATGACCTTGTCCATTTGGGTCATCACCGTGTGAACTGCTTTCTTGACAGACTGGATGGTGGTATGAGGAGCTTTGTTGACATCTCTCTCAACAACGCCCCATACATAGTAGTCGAGGGGATTGCAATCTGGAGAATTAGGGGCCAAATATCAGGACCCCAGTGACTAGGGACGTTAAGTGTCAGCCACGATTGTGTCTTTTTTGCCTTATGGGCTGGAGCTGAGTCCTGTTGGAAGACATACTTCCTTCCTGCGGCCACCATGTCCATCCAAGGCTTCACAACGGTCTCCAGAACATTGATGTAGGTGTCAGCGTTCATCCTAAGGCCCTTCTTAAAGAAATGGGGAGGCATGACATCACCTTCACTGCTGATAACGCCAAGGACCATTACGGAGGCAGGAAATTTCGTGTGCATCACGACAGGTATCTCTGAGGGGTCTTTACAGATCCAGCGATCATTCCTGGGATTTACCTTTTGGTCCACGTCAAAGTTCTTTTCGTCAGAGAAGAACCTTAGCATGCCAAAAGAGTCGTGTTTCAGGTTGTTGAGGAGGGCAGCAGCCTTTCCTTTTCTGTTATTCTTCATATTCTCAGTCAGCAACTGACCTTTCCGAAGGGCATAAGACTTGAGACCAAGGTCCTCATGGATAGTTCTGACAATTGTCATAGAGCCAACGTCCATTTCCTTGGCTATGGCCCTCATGCTCTTCCCAGGGTTTCCATCAATCTTCTCCTTGACATTTTTGACAAATTCTTCGCCTCTTACCCTGTCCGATCGACGCGAGTGCTTTTTCCTTGTAGCTATCCCCTCTTTGTTACTGTCGGCCTCATCAAACTGCTTCTTGACACGATAAATAGTGGTTTTGGGCAACTTAAGAAAATCCACTATCTCTTTGGGGCTCCTTCCGGCGCGCAGAGCAACGATGATGGCAGCTCGATTTTCAAATTATCGGTTACTCTTCATCACTACACTGCGCACACATGTACTGTTGCATTTTACATGAATATGGCTACGTAATGAAAAAAACAAGTTTTTAATCTCAAGTAGTTTTTGTTTTATGGACTGTCAAAGTTAGTCCCAATTTACCTGGTACACCCTGTATTAAATATATTCTCATGAGAAATTAGGAAAAAGGAAAGGAAATATTTTTTTACTTAAATGGAAAATTAATCAAACACTCCATAATAAACATATAATATTTATTTCTTGAAAAAAGATACTTCGGCCAGTATAAATCTTTTTATTACCTCGACGTTTCGACAAAAAGCTTTTATACTGGCCGAAGTATATTTTTTAAAGAAATATGAATGCCGGCCAGGCAGCCTCTATCTTCACGTTATAATATTTAATTTGAGAAGAAATATATTTATATACATACAGGTATAATATGCTACAATATTTGTAAAATAAATAATTGATTTTTAGGAAGGTTTCAAAGTGCAGACGTTTGGTAAAGTAATGAGAAAATATTCATATATCAGGTAGTTTATTTTATAAAATGTTAGAAGGTTTAAGAAAATATTTGAAAGGTTTCAGCAATTCATATTTATACAAGGTATGATAATAAAATTCGGGGAATTGGGTCATTCAAGATTTATTAGATGAATATCTGGTTGAATGGCTAATATTCTTCAAAATACTGCCGAGGGAATCTATACAGCGTTTCATTATTTTACCCAGTTCCGGAAACACCCAGAAAATTTGTCAGAAGTAATGCCCCTAAAAAGGCTCAGCGATTTTTCCTTTATGTCATAAATGGTACCAAAAATCTATGTTCATTTAGAACTGACTTCATTCTAGGAAAATGTAAGAAGTAATTTGGTGCTAAATAAGGTGAGTACGGGGGGTGAGGCATTGTCAACCTGCCTCTTTTAGTCAAAAGAGCACCCAAATAATTATGTACCAAAGGCGCGCTTGGAAAAAAATGCAAAATCATTTTATGTTTGACCTTCGTTAAAAGGTTTTCCAACATCATCGCACTAATTGTTTAATTGTTGGGCACATACATTAAAAATTCTGTGGTATATCATCATTAATATTTGCATAGTCATCACTCCTTACCATTCTTGTATATTATTACTTGTAAATAAATATTCTGAGATAGTTTTGCATTTTATAAATAAACTATTTTTACTTAAACTTTTGTTATACTCGTTATCACTACCGTGACAACTGGTGGAGAAGCTGGAATATTCCCTCGACGCCCAAGCCGTTAGAAGAAGCAGAAGACTACAAGGACTAGAATCTGAAGAAAACATCGCTATGATCAAGCAAGAGACACAGACAAAAATGGGTCAGTACCACTTTCAACCTTTTAGAAACCCTTCTATTTTTACTGGAGAACGCAACCAGAATCCAGAAAAATGGTTGAAAGAATTCCATCGCGTCGCTCGCTACAACTGCTGGGATGATTCAATGTGCCTCGCAAATGTTTATTTTTTCCTCCAAGGAACAGCGCACAGATGGTATGAATATGTTGAAGAGAAAATCAATGCATGGGATATTTTTGTGAAAATGTTTTCTCAGAATTTCGGACATCATGTCACCCAAAAAGATCAGCTCGCAGAGAACCTCAAAACTCGAGCTCAGGGGAAGGAGGAGACCAGTGATTCCTACATTCAAGATGTTCTCCATCTGTGCAGAGAAGTGAATCCGGCTATGATGGAAAATTAAATAGTCGCACACTTGACGAAAGGGATATCGGAGGAGATATATCAGTCAATAATCATTTTAGACATCGCAACTATCGATGAGTTCATCAAATGGTGCCTTAAAATCGAGGCTTCAAATAAAAAACGTGTAAATAAACGTGTAGTATTCGACAAACTACCGAATGTTGCCGCCATCGATTCAGCAGACTCTGAATCAATGGAAGACTTAATCCGACGCATTGTGCGTGAAGAAGTTCATCGCGCACTAAATCCCGAGTCAACTACTCCTGAACCATCTTCTCTGAAAGAAATTATCCGAGAAGAGATTGAAAAAAACGTAGCTTCAATTTCGAAGCCTATTCAAAGGCCTCCGCCACGACAGTCGTACCGCAACCAAACACGTACATTCTGCCAGGTTCCACGACGTCAGTAACCTGCCCAAACACCCATATATAACCAGACGCCACCACAACGAAGAACGGATGAATGGAGGACGAATGACAACATCCCAATATGTTTTAATTGCGGCCGCCCAGGCCATGTTAAGCGATATTGTAGAGAACGACGACAATAGACGCAAAGACCCGAAGGACATGCACCAAGCACCCAAGAACCTCAAATGGGTAACCACCAAGCCATAAGAAGCCAAATCTACCGCAGACAATCGCCGTATCCAAACAGAGGAAGATCCCCAAGACGCCAGTCCATTTCCCCAGGCCGCCATACAAGCCAATCCCCACGCCGCTACAATCTAGAAAAAAACTAAGCGTCGCGTCTTCTTTCGAGGGGGAAGCCGCGGGTGTGAAAAACCCTCCATCGTCGACAGCCGCTAAATTACAACAAAATTATGTCGAAATCATCATTGATGACATTACATTTTCTGCTCTGGTCGATTCAGGTTCCTCTTTTTCAGTTATCTCTGATGGATTAAGACGACAATCAAAAAAGACCATGTTCAAGGATAGCGAAATGACTCTGAAAGTTGCTGATGGCAAGAATGTTACATCGATCGGCCTATGCACAATCAGCTTGAGCATCAATGGATTACAACGTTGGTGACCTGGTATGGATTTTCATCCCGATAAGAAAGGTGGGACTTTCAGAAAAACTGATGAAAAGGTACTTCGGGCCATACAGGGTCACTCGGAAACTCTCTGACGTGACCTTCGAAGTTGAACCTGTGGACCAATCAACCAGGAGACGTCAAACAAGAGACCTTGTCCATGTACTGAGAATAAAACCCTACCATGACCCTCAGGACCAAGCTGATCTGTTCAAGTGATAATTACAGCGGGACGCTGTTCATCTAGGAAGGGGGCAATGTCACTGAATAATTATTTTAAATATTTTCTGTGGTATATCATCATTAATATTTGCATAGTCATCACTCCTTACCATTCTTGTATATTATTACTTGTAAATAAATATTCTGAGATAGTTTGCATTTTATAAATAAACTATTTTTACTTAAACTTTTGTTATACTCGTTATCACTACCGTGACAATATTATTCTACCTTTAAGCCTGTTTTTTAAATCACGAAAATCGCACAGTTCCAGTTTCAGAATGTGGAGACGATGCCTCAACAATTTAAGCCCATTACGTTCCGAATAGTTATTATATATATAAAAGTCAGTGTATGTATATATATAAAAGTATATATGTATGTTTGTCGTTTATAAAAATACTCAATAAGGACCTAATCTTTCCTAATGGAAAGTTCATGTAAACGTAGGCAGGATAGGCCTTTTTTGATTTTAATGATATATATATATATATATATATATTAAATATATTTCGAACGAAGAGGTTATGAAAACCTTTTCTTTCATTTATCTACTAGAAAATATAATTTACATTTATAAGTGAATTATTTTTTAATTAAAAACAACATAGTTTTGTAATTAGTTAATTATAAAATATATAAAATTTCAACTATTTTAATTCATTCGATCTTTATTTAATGTATTAATTTGCTTCAAATTATAATAGAGTTGGATAATATAATAGAACCTTAAAATAATTGATTTGTTTGCCTCCACGTGGGTATTTACACAGGGAAATAGATGTTTGGGCAAAGTTGTGGAAGGAAGCACCGTTTACAGGCGTAGAGCTATGTTTTATGCGTCTATGAACAAAATTTGTAACAAAATGGAAAATCCCTTTTGATTTTATGAAAATAAAACCCACAATATGGGAGAAAACGATGTTAACCACCTACAATTTAAAATAGTATTGATATAAAACACATGGGCACTTATATAAATGACGGTTAGATAAAAAAAAGCAAAGACTCTTTAAGAATATATTTTACCCCTTCTCTCTCTTTCAGCTCATTGCATGTCCTTTTATACAAAATGTAAAATTCTGAACAATTTGAATAGCATTTTTAAATAGCTTTCACCCCCTTTTAAAATTCACAACTGAAAAGGAGTCTAATGGCTTACTACCCTTTTTAGATATACTTTTCGAAAATAAATTAAATTATCTTCGAACAACTGTTTATAAAAAAACCTAGCCTCTCACCAGTATATCTCCATGCCAACTCCTTTAGTCCTATCTCCCATATAATTTCCCTAGTAAAACCTCTCACCAAGCGTGCCTTCACACATTGCTCTCCACTGATAAACTTAAATATATAGAATTGAGCACTATCCAGGAAGAATTAATATCGAATAGATATATGAAGGAATTTTTCAATAAACATTGGAATAAAATTAATAGCATTCATAGTATAAAAGATTCGAAAAATAAATGTATAATTCCATATGGAGCAGGAGCTGAGAAAATAGCTCATTAATTAAAAAATTCCGGAATAACCACTGTTTTTAAAAATGCACCAACTTTAAAGACTATAGCCCAAAATACAATTACAAAGCAGAAGGTGGAGATAGGGAACACAAAGAACGTTGTGTATAGTGTATTCTATATTGGAGAGACAGGCCATTTCCTTTGGACCAGACTCCAAGAACACAAATCTTCTTGGAAGTATGCAAATGAAAGGTTTGCCATAGTGGAGCATGGTCTCCGATCGAGACATCAGCCAGATTGGGAAAATACTTCCACTATTTACAGGGGCATCCAGAACTCACACCAGAGGAAGTTCCTGGAGGCCATAGCATCAATGAAGGGCCCAGCTGGTGTAAATAGATATGAAGAAATCGCCGAACCTTATTTGTCTCTTTTAACTTATTTTTTTTCTAATAATCGCAGTCAACTTCATTTGTTTCTTATTTTTATTTCCTTACACATTGTTTCAAAAACATTATATAAAATACTGCATTA
Source organism: Cordylochernes scorpioides (assembly GCA_030710605.1). Taxonomy (NCBI): domain Eukaryota; kingdom Metazoa; phylum Arthropoda; class Arachnida; order Pseudoscorpiones; family Chernetidae; genus Cordylochernes; species Cordylochernes scorpioides. The sequence continues at coordinate 113,741,188 of CP092864.1, read as the reverse complement.
CTAATTTCACAAAAACCCTTAATTTTCAAAATATATTTTTATTATTTTTTATTTATTTATTATTATTAATAATTATTTTTGACCAATGACAAATTTGTTTTTATGTGATCTACAAGAATTTGTAAATTAAGTTTACTGTGCAATAAATTGATAAAGAAAGAGCAATCTCTCGAAATATTTTGAGAAAATATTTTTTCTTTACAGATCCAGGTACGCCCTTTTATATAATTTGAATTCAATTTCTATAAAACATATAAAAGTATTCGTTTATATTTATTTATAATATGTAATGACTGTTTATATGTATCCTAGCAAAATTTATGATTTTTTAAAAATATAAATTTATTATTCTTTTTTTAAATCCCTAGTACACGTGGTACAGGCCATGATAATCATGGTGGGTAGTTAGCGGCTGCTCTTATTGTAAATGCACCACATGTCTACACATGTGAAAATCAATTCGAATTGATACTTACAAATGTGCCAAAGTCCCGTTTAGTTACTTGCACTCGCTGATGGTGTTGAACCTTTGCAAGAATCGGGAGCCATTGGATATTTTTTTATTTAGGAAAAAAGTGCACAATGCACGTGGGATTCGTTCCCCGGGTCGTAGCGATATATCATTATATTAAGCAAATAGAAACCATAAAACGCTAATGTTTCTTTCACAAATAAATCAAATTTTACTGTCATTACTGCGATAAAAAAAAATATTGGGAGGATTTGTACTTATTGTTTGCAGAAGAGCATTTCTCGACGCAAATATTTATATGTAATTCTACAGTCCTAAAATCTTATGCCGAAAGTTTGCTTGAATTCCATTTCTGAGATTCCGCGCTGGTAGATTAAAATGATGTAACCGCTGGGAGAGGGGGGGGGGTTCATCGCAGAAAGGGGAGTAGAGATTTATTAATTTGTGATATAAATATACGAGTTTTAATGCTTCAATTTCCAATATATAGATGGCGGGTTATTGCTTTATAACATTAAATTTGTTATATGTAGTGATACTAAAACCTTTTCATACAAATCTAGCACCAAGTCCTTAAACTATCCTACAGATTAGTTCATCCCTTAGTTGTCAGTCGATCTTTTAAAAACTGATTTCTATTTTTTAAAATAGAATAGTACCTAAGTCATAGCTGTCAGCTGAATAAAATGTATACTATAAATTATACGTATTTTGATATATGAAAACTTACATTTGTGTCCTTGAATACACATTGCATCAAATATCACATATATTATTTCCAAAATAGGTTCTGGTCAAAATTTGTATGTGTTCAGTAAAACGCTTAGTTCATTAGAGTATGTTCACACACACTACATTTTTATTTATTTATTATAGGATGATAACTCGCCATCTATAAACAAGAAAATAAACCTTTTAAGCACGAAGGTTTCTTTTTACACACAAATATCTACTGTCCTTATTGAAATTAAAACATATTGAGAGGGCTTGGCTCATTAGTAATGAACCTTCCCACCGGTTTCACCAATTTAACCTACAATACCGCTTCTTAGAGCTCTATTACTGTATTGGACGATTCTGCTCTTATATGCTACACTGAAGGGTGGAATATCATCTTATATTTTTAGTTTGCTTGAATAGCATTTCTAGGATTTCAACTTCCGGTGTAGTATATTTTCGCGCTTGACCCCTCCGGTTCTTCGCGACTACGCCACTTCTTCCTTCGTGGATCACATACTCGGGGCTCCCGTTGCTCTTTCTCTGCAGCTGTACCCTGCAGAGCACCCAAAGACTTCCTGAAAACCACCACTAAAGTTGAACTCCTTTCCTCTGGCAGTATCTCTCGGCCTTCCACTGGTGGGGGGACACGAGGGACTTACCAGAAGAGTAGCAGCAGCGATGTTGGCGAGAGAGTCATGACAACAACCGGCACCGAGACTTCTAACACTCCTCTTTTATTGTCATTTCTACTACACATTACATAAAACTAGAATAACATTCAACGGGTATTTTCAATTATTTACACTACAGAGCCAATAAGAACATCTATTTACAACTATTTGCTCTAGGAAACAGGACCACAGCAGTCGGCGATATCCACACAAGTTGCATACCAGAAACAGGCGAAAGCGCCATCTATTGGCGGAAGTTGTAGGTGTTTTGAGGCCTTATAAGCGACAATATATAATCAGAATCGTCAAATACAGAATAAAACTCTAAAAAAGGCGGCGGGTAGATTAAATAGGCGAAATCTCTGGGAGGGTTCACCACTAACGAGCCAAGTCCTCCCAATATTTTTTCAAGGACAGTAGAAATTTTAATTGTGTGTAAAAGGAAACTTTCGTGCTCAAACGGTATATTTTCTTGTATATTTTTATATATTGATGTTAATATTATTACTGTTTTTTTTTTGTAAATTAACAACAAACACTATCCTGTTAATTATGAAAGAATTCGTTTTATTAGTATATTTATCAATTTTAAACGAGGGAATATATTTTCGAAATTTATTTATTGTATCAAAAGGAATATTCATTTTTGCCACAAAATTTGTTCATACTCGCATACAACATAGCTCTACGCCTGTAAAGAGGGCTTCTTCCCAAACCTATCTCCACATGATCCATTTCTCGGTGTAAATATCCCCTTGTACGAAATGAAATGGCTGATTTATTTGTCGTTTGTATCATCAGTACCAATAAACACCAATAATTTGATAATAATAATTTTATAATCATATAAGTTATATTCGTTGTTAATATTTTAGTGGAGTATGTAGTGTGAGATTTTTTTTTCTAAATAAATCTATTTTAAATAATTCAGTAATTTTTATTTGTAGGAATTTGTAAATATCTGCGTGAGACCTTCCCGCACTCCTACGATATTATATATAATAGAAATAATTTATATATACACGTTACCCCTCCTCCTATAAAATTATATATAATATAAATAATTGAATATATAAATGAATATAACCCTGTACAATTAATAATTATATATTACGTTACCTAAATAGTATTATGGAACCATGTATAACATTTATTTGAATCGTTTCGCCTTTATATATTCAAATTGAATATATTTATTCATATAACATTCATTAATCATAATTTATTCATAAATGTAATATTTATTATTTATCATGTCTAAGTGGAATTTAATTGTATTGTGTGTATTGCCTCTCTCTTTCTCTCTCAAATATATATAATAACCCATACAAGTGATTTTTACCTCGTTGTTCATCATATATACAGGTTTCATTCATCTTTTATGTAGATTTGTTCCCCAATTCGCTCAATAGACGAATTTAATTATGACAGCGCCATTTAACTCTGTATTGGACTAATTTTAAGTTAACAAATGATTATGAAATGTTGCTGTATAATGTTTGATAAATATTTTTGAAATCACTCGAGCAGAACACGGGCGAAGCAAGACTATAAGTTTTAATACACAGAAACCATATTATTTCAGCGAAACACTTACTCGAGCAGAACACGGGAGAAGCCAGGTTTCTTATCTATAAAAGGAAAGTTCAAAGTCCACTTTAATTATTTTTAATTAAAAGTCCTAATAAAATTATAAATTTATCAAGTACAGTAGAATTTCAACATTATTTTATTTTATTTTATTTTATTTACTTTTACTTTTGCTTTGCTTTTATTTTATTTAATTTAATTTTTATTAGTAATTTATTTTTAAATTAAGTGTTTAATTAATTTACGTTTACCGATTATTTATAATAGCTAATTAGGGGTTTATCCCCTTTTTTAAAAGCTTAAATAAATCAACAGTTTCATTTGACCTTTGTGCTTAGTTTAGGATATTGTCCAATAAGAAGGCAGCATTATTACGTCATAAGCCATTCACGCATTTTTTATTGCAAAGTTGATTCACCTAAAGTTCAAATTATCAAACATTTTCAGACATTGTAAGTTTCAAATTCTTTTATTCAACTCTCAATTTTTTGCATTTACAAGTTTGTTCTTCAACAAAATGGCATCCAAAGAGGAGCGGCAAAAACGAGGCAAGTACCGAATTCTTAAGCTTGGTTCTTAGTGACATTAAAAAAGGATTAAGCTATACAACGATAATGCAAAAGTATAAAATTTCTAAGACAACTGTTTATGATATAAAAAAGTCTGAGCTTAAACTTACAAAGTTTGTTGATTCTACCGAAAAAGATGTCAAAAAGTTTTCTCAAGTAAAAAAGACTGAAGACAGTTTGGAGCCGGATGTTCCCAGATGCGAAGCGTTGAAAAGTTTGGATGTTGCATTAAAATATTTGGAAAAGCGCACTGAACCAGAAATGCTTGCAAGCTACAACACCATCAATAGTCTTCGAACTATGTTAATGAGAGAAGAAGAAGCTTTGTTAAACAAGCCAAAGAAACAGACAACAATCAGCAACTTCTTTGCCAAGCCATAACTTACTTGGCCATCAATTGCATTACATACATAATAAAATATTTTACTATTTTTCATCGGTTTCATGCTCAAAACTAATAAAAGTCAAAGAACATTTGATTAAAAATCGTTATTAAAATTATGTAATGTACATATAATATTCAACCTAAAATTGTTCATATGCTTCAAAATCTTTGTCTCAGTCATCTAAATGCCTATTTATGCCACATAAATATTCACAAATCTAACTCTCTCAAATTCGGAAAATCCTCAAATTCGGAATACCTTGCGCCCCAAGCTTTCCGAATTTGAGGAGTTCTACTGTAAGTGTATAGATTAAAATGTATTTTAAAATAAAGTCTATTATAATTGAACCAATAACTAATTTACACATTTTAAAAAGGAATTGGTGGATAGAATTTAATGAAATGAGACATTATATATTGAATATATACAAATATAACATTATATAGCTTATTTTAGGGTCATACAATGTGATAGTAATATGTATTGCTGAATTATATTGTTTAATACAATGCATTCTTATAATAATTATATAATATTATGTTGATCTACAAACAGAGGTGTAGTATGATAGTTCTAAACTTGTTAAACTTTCAACTTAATGAAGCTAAAAAGTATGTAAAAGACTATATATAGGTTTTGTAATTTTATGACATTTTACACTTTGATAATAACATTTTACAAATTAATAACAACACATTTTAACTTTTAATGACAACCTTTCAAATTATGTCAACATATTGCCACGTGGAAAATTTGGGAAGACCAACTTCGGGATGAGACAACATTTATTTCAGGCAAGAACAAACTATGAATGGTAAGCAAAAGATAAGCCACGAGAGAAATTTACAGAGTAACAAAATATAGATATAAAAATGACCACTCTGTTAATAAAAATAATAAAATTAAAAAATACTTTGTTACAATATATTCACTTTCTTCGCCCATTCTTTACCTGGTAGTCGAGGTAATTTCGAGACTTTCAATTCAAATTCTAGAAGGAGACTTCTTTCAAAATTTCATAAAATTAGACACAAACATATAACCCTTAGGATATATGCCAAGTCCTGCCTCATAAAACTCGGTAGTGTACATTTATAAGAAATTTCACTTGCATTAAACTTTGATTTAATCCATTTAAAATCATAAATTCCTTAAGTATATGCGAAGGTTGATTAGTAGTGGTTTATCTGACTATATAGTATATCAATATATAAATAAATTATAAATATAATCCATATATGAATAACACCAATTTTCTTTCTCTCTCACAAACCCACTGGGGTGTATTTTCAAGACATGTTTCTTGCATTAAATTTGATACATTCCTTTTAATTTCGAAAAAGCCTTGAGCATATTAAAAATTGATAAATGGTGATCGACCTTACTTTCCAAATCTTAATTTCAGTGAGCCATAGCTGAATGTATTCAATATTAAATTACATGTATTATTGATAAATATAAGAGACTTCATCTATTCATATATGGCTACAAGGTATTGAAACTCGAATGACTATTTTGACACTACCGAGTTTAAATGACTTGTAAGCATTTTTATATTGGTTTAATCTATTATAAAATTACATCATTATCTGACGTTATTTCTGTTATTTCATTAATGTTCTGTTTTATACTTTAAATGTGTTTTCCTAAATAACTTTAATCTGGTACAAGTATTTTACAATATGATTATTTAAATAGGGATTATAAAATGTTTATCTATCTCCAATCTCTGATTAAAGATGGTCAGCAACAAAAGAAATAAATATATATATGTAGTAATCCCGCTGTGGAATGTACTGGGCAGTCGTGGTAGTGGGTGCGTGATGGGATTCCCGCACTGGGACAGCAAGAGACAGAGGCAGGTCTAGATGGTAACTCCAAGAAGGTAGAGGCAGACCACGGACGAAGGCAAGTCGAACCATGGGCGCCGCGGATGCCTACATCGCGGATAGGGGTGAGAGACCCGACCGTATGACGGCGTCGCTCTGAAAACAACTAACTGAACTACTCACTTTGTCCCATTTCTGGGCTCTTTTATATTGGCTGCCCGCATATGGCGGAGAGTTCTGATTGGCTCCCCTAAAATCACGCCACCTGTCAGGCGCCGGGTTGTTTATTACGTCTGGCCACCTGTTGACGGGGTGATTGAACTCATTATCATAAACACCTGTTCGTCTGGCCTTTGTCGTCGTCTGGTCTACCTTTTACCTCTTTGTTTTATTTGTCATTTCCATTTTTATACAAGGTCGATACATATTTTATATAGATATGGGGTTATGATAAATACTATAAGAAGATTGTGACCTATTTAGCTCAAAATATACTACAGAATGTGTCCCCGGTGATGAAGGTTTGGTTGGGGGAATGACATGTAATGAATGATAACCTAACAAACCTATTATAAAAAATTAAAAGAAATAATTTGTATACAAATTAGTTAAAATTATTATAAAGTTACAAGTTAAACAGAGAAAGATGTTGTAATGGTGATGTATCAATGAAATAAAAATCAAGGTTATAAAAATAAAAACGTACAAAATGAATGATTAAAGATTAAGAGAAAGTATATAATACAAAATGGTAAATATGGTAAAATGAATCGTACACGGAAAATAATATCTTATTGCATTAAAGATGATAGAAAAAAAAAGAAGTTAGTTTATTGACTGAACGTATAATGTGACGCTAAGGTTGAAAAGGGGAAAGGGGGTATCTGAGCATGTTTCTGCAAAGTAGTATCCCAAGCATTCTGCAATGCAATGCGAACTTGTTTAAGTGAGGCATTGTTTTCATTAACAGAAGGCCCAAGATATTCCGTCTGCATCATTAGCTCAGACAGTGAGAAGAGATGGGAAGATTGATGGATGTAAAAGGGAGAGGTAGAGGTAAGAGGGGTAAGAGGGATCCCTGTTGGCCATAATGATTGTGCCCGGTTGAATTATGAAAAAAAAGTGAAAAGTTGAAAAAATGGTGAATTGATATGTTGAGTCGGGCGATGAGAAAAAAAAATAAAAAGATCGCGCTGGATATCCTGAACTCATTATCGGGAATGGTATAGCGAGGAAGGATTGTTCCAGTCGGATTAATCAATGAAAAAAAAAAAAATGTTCGGCGAACTGGAATCCCTTGGAAGGTAGTTGGAGGTTTGAAGGATGTGGAAAAGGAGAGGTGGATGTAAGAGATTTATTGCTGTCAATTTTGATTGTGTCCGGCTTGTGTGGTGAAAAGAAAAAGTTGAAAAATGAAAAAATGATGAGCCGGACGATGAGAGAAAAAAAAATAAAATTCTAACTGGGTCTCCTGAGCTCACTATTTGGAATGATATAGCGAGGAATGGTCTTCTAGTTAGTTTAATCAATAAAAAAAAAGAAAATGGCTGACGAACAATAATCTCTTGATGGATGTAAAAAGTTGGGAGGAAAGGTTCATGGGATAGAGTTAAGAGATTGTAAGGGAAGCGTCAAAAATAACATTTTGAGAATCTATTAAGAAAAAATAAAATGATAAATGTTTTATCTTTTTATAAATATTGTTAGGTGTAGGTTTTTTAAAATGGTGCCTAAAATAGTTGAAGTTGTGAAATTCTAAGTCTAAACATGATGAAAAAAAAAGGAAAATAAAAATATTAAAGGTAATAATATATAAAGGGTTGATTGGTAGTTGAAGGCATTAATAAACAAAATTATATTATCGATTAATAGTGAAATTTTTTATCTACGTCTGTAAGTTAAAAAACAAAGTCCAACACCACAAAACTAGTAAAACTGTAGGTCTATTTACAAATAAATGAGAGAAAAGCTAGCAAACATATTAAATGGGAAATAAATTGGGGCACAAATTAGTTACTAGAATAAAAATAAAGGTAAAGAGGAGTAGTGGTGACACACTGATATAATATTATAAAACTAAAAAATATATATAAGAGGAGTACATAGGAAGGATAAATTTAAAGTAAACACACACAATAGTGTAAGTAAATATTTGGGAAAGTTGGTATACTAGTTACAGTTTTTTGTTACTTAAGGTGCCTTGAATATTTACAACATAGTTTCAGGGATGTAATACAGGAAGGAGGAGAAGTAGAGATAATAAAAGTAAAATAAAATATAAAAGAAAATTGACTTAAGAAAAAGGTTTGTGATAGGTAGTGGCGCAGTGAGGAATAAAGGAAGAAGGTCTGAATTGGTTTCTGCAAAGGACATCTCAGGAGTCCTGCCCTGCAATACGAGCTTAGAAGCGAAGTATTGTTTTCAGGGTTCAGCAATCCCAAGATGCTCTGTAATAGTATTAGATCAGATGGGCAAAAGGCGTGAAGATCGAAGGAGAGGTAGGTAATGGGAGAATATGGGAAAGAATTTTTTTCTGAGAGAGGTTAAAAAGAGATGGTGTCTAAAGAGCTGCACGGCTGTCGGTGATTGAGCTCGACCAGATGAAAAATAAAATTAAACGAAAAATGAGTGGGCGCATCGTGCTGATGATGGCCTGGGTCGAGCGTTAGAGAAAAAAAATCTCGCTGGTTACCCAAGCTCTCCGTGTGGAGTTAACATGGGGAGGAAGAGTGTACCAGGTCGATGATTCATTAAAAAATAAAAATTAAAAAATGTTGACGAGCAGGAGTCTCAGGAACCGTTGAAGAGATTAGATGATGGAGGTAGATTGTGAAAACGGGGCTCGACTGTTGCCATTGATTGATTGAACCCGAGTTTGAGGAAAAAAGAATGAAATAAAGAATGCTGGGACGGCGACCTGGGTGTAAATTAAAAAAGTCGGCAAACAGGACCTCTGCGATGGACGAGGGGTGGTTAGAACGAAGGCATAGAAGGCCAATGGAAAATGATCAAGAGACGAGAGAAGTATGGAAGGCCTATAATTGAATGATTGACAGGTAAGAGTGTTGAAGTAGGAAAGAATATCTCTGCTAATGATGGATGCTAATGATGGATACAAAGGTCATTCCACCCCTTTAGAAGTAGGGAAGGAAAGACGAAGTAGAAAAAAAAGTAAGGGGGGAGTTCAGTGCGTCCTTGAGCTGTCGTTGGGATGAAGATTGGATTAAATTGTCTTTTTAGGGGGCCAAGATGGCGTCTCATATGGTGTCATGTACAGGATCGATTTTAGAGGTGATGGGGACCTCTTCATTATAATATTGTATAGTTGTATTTGTAATTGTGGGAAAAATGGGAGGCACATTATGAGATGAGATAATTTAAAATTGATATTTATAAAAATACAAATCTAGGATTAGTTTTTAAAACTTTTAAATATTGAGAAATATCAATTTGAATAGTAATAGGTCAAGTAAAATAAAGAGCGTAATAAATTTAATTATTAATATTATGGCTATAAATAAGGTATTAAAAAAAAAACACAAATAAGTTTAGAAAATATGATTCGAGTAATTAAAATATAATATGATTTTTTTATGTAAAATTGAAAGTTGCATATTTGGATAGTGCCATTTTAGGTGAATTTAAGAAAGGCATGTAAGATTAGTAAATTGGCAAAAATGCGTGATTGAATATTTTTACTAATAAAATTGAAAATGATGAGTTAAAATTTATAATTTGATTAAAATAAAAGTAAAAATGATAAATGAGAGTGAAAGTTTTAAAATTTGAATAAAAATGATATAAAAAGGTTATAATTGATTTTTAAAAGCTTAAAGTGAAAATATAAGTATAAAATCTATGGGGAAAATGGCAGAAACAAAGTTTAAAGTACCTTGAAATGGCTGATGCTGGTTGGAGTTGATCTCTGGAGATGGCTGTATGGAAAAAGGCTGCTTGTTGCGTGGGATCCGCCGAAAGAGGAGATGATGGCCTCCTCCGCACGAGGCACGGCTAGTCCCCGAATGGCGTCTGTTAGGCGGCCTACTAGGTCGTCGCAGTGGGGCTGCATGTTGGTGAGGGCATCCGCGACGTAGTCGTCTCCAGCCTCCGTCATCCTCTGCATGTTGCTGTCCTCAGTCATCCTGTCGACTTTAACGGGTTCTCTAGTAATCCCGCTGTGGAATGTACTGGGCAGTCGTGGTAGTGGGTGCGTGATGGGATTTCCGCACTGGGACAGCAAGAGACAGAGGCAGGTCTAGATGGTAACTCCAAGAAGGTAGAGGCAGACCACGGACGAAGGCAAGTCGAACCATGGGCGCCGCGGATGCCTACATCGCGGATAGGGGTGAGAGACCCGACCGTATGACGGCGTCGCTCTGAAAACAACTAACTGAACTACTCACTTTGTCCCATTTCTGGGCTCTTTTATATTGGCTGCCCGCATATGGCGGAGAGTTCTGATTGGCTCCCCTAAAATCACGCCACCTGTCAGGCGCCGGGTTGTTTATTACGTCTGGCCACCTGTTGACGGGGTGATTGAACTCATTATCATAAACACCTGTTCGTCTGGCCTTTGTCGTCGTCTGGTCTACCTTTTACCTCTTTGTTTTATTTGTCATTTCCATTGTTATACAAGGTCGATACATATTTTATATAGATATGGGGTTATGATAAATACTATAAGAAGATTGTGACCTATTTAACTCAAAATATACTACATATATTTAAATATTTATTTATTAAATTTGTTAAAGAATATTTTATTTGAACATTATTTGAAAATAATCTAAATTTCCTTTTAAATTTCCATTATATACTTCAGTAGAAGTATATTTTCTTATTTTCATATGTTCTCTATCACTATCAGTGCACACAGGGCAAATTGAACAAATGAAAAATCTCCTATCAGTTTTTATACCTTTATTTTCAATGTTATGCTATCATTATTTTATAATTTATAATATTAGGTATTTTATATTTGCTATCCGTTTTATAATCATTTTTGGATATTAACTTTAAATATCTAAATTAGGATCTAAAGATATATAAATGGTGGTGTTATAATGACTAAAATTAATACGATATTTGCATGAGAGATATGTAATACACCTTTTGTGTTTAAATAAACGAGATAAGATTGTTTAACACAACACACATGCACAAAATATTACTTTTCAGTATAAATTTTGTTAATTGAAATTGATGAAACAGAGAAAACATTCAATGTTATTTACACCAAAGACCTTTACCCACACACAGAAGTCTGTCATAAAAACAAATAAAAATTAGTAAATTATATATATCTATTTTATTTTTAGAGGACAAATATTTTAAAATGGCTACAATAAAAGGAGCGAAAGCTGAGGGATTTTTTTTTTTCAATCAGTGAAAAATTGAATAATTTTGGCACATTTTGCGTCACCTAGTTTCCCAATTGTTGTAGAGAAAATGGAGCTATGCCTAAAATCCGCCCTTTAGTCATTAGATCATCAAAAATAGCCTGACATAAGCATATAGTTGTGCTATATAATTCTAATGTTTTTATAAATATTCCTACGAGCAAAAGCAAAATTAGAAATTAGCAAAATGTTTTCAATAAAAACTACTTTAATATAAAGGTAATTACCTATTCTCCTTATTAAATATTAACCTAGCCTGGCTCAACATGGGCGTAATCTCCAAAGGATTTAGTCAATTTACTTTTTAATCACTTAAGTTTTTTAAAATATATATTTTATACAAATCCTCTTATGTATTCAAATTTTAATAATCATAGAATAATTTTATTTGTTCAAATGTAATATTCAATTAAATCTCTTTTTTTCAGAAGCAAAACCTGCGACTTTACTCAACCTCTCAACTTGATGTACAGTCTAGCAGAAGGTCAGGGGGTTCCACCAATTTGTCGATACCACGGAACCCTTCAGTTCTCCTAATTAGCTACCATTAATTTGACTCCTTTAATTAGAGAATTTCGAGTCGCGTTAGTCAAGGTGGATGGCCAGGCATCTTCTTACCATTATTCGATGTGATTATTGTGTGAATTTTCTGTTTGTCTCACAAAGATAAGGGAATTATTCCGTCGATTTTCCACTTCGAAATTCTGACTTCGTGAATAGACGTCATTCCCAAGAAGAAGTGGGTTTACCCGACTTGAAGGAACGTTTATTCCAAGGTATCAGCTAGGTTGAGGCGACGGTGATATTTTAGTTTGCTACCTCATACAATTAATAAGAAGAATCGCGGCGACTTTTACCTATTTGTAATGTGTTGGCACCTCATAGATTAGAAAATATATACCATTTGAAAATTATTTTCTTCCTAGAGACCTACCAGACTCCTAAGTTGGGGGGAAAGGAAGGAATTTCAAACCGTTTAATGATCTAAGAAAACAATTACGGTTCAATTATTTCGGATCGATAATTCTGTGTTGTAGCAAATATTGATTTTCACTCACAAAGAGTTGATACTAATTTTTTTCTTTGCTGTACATATTTAACAAAATTTCAAAATGGAAATATATGATTTAGTCATCTATAAATAACTAAGATAGTGGAAGATATATTTTTTTATAAGTATACGATGCGTTTGTTTCCAAAAATACATTTTAAGCTATGAAATTTGCATATCTTGGCTTTATTAATTATATAGGACTCTATCTTACTCACCGCAGCGCATGAAAGTACTATTTGTTATTAAAAGAACGATAATCTCCCTATTAGCTATAGAAGAAGAAACACAAGTCGGGCTTCTTTATATGACACGACGATCGTAAAAGCTTTCGGACAAGACGCCTTTCTGCGGGTACAAAAAGACACGAGAGGCAATTTTTTGAAAGCACTTTTAGTTTTTTTTACAAAATTATAATTTTTTCTAAGCTATATTACTAAGTTAATTATACAAAGTGCGAAAAGATTGGTAAAATTTATATAACAAATTAAAATATGCAAATTCAATTACAAGGTTGGGTCAATAAGTAATGCACAATCACCCTCAGAAAAAATATATATAATTTATTATCATAAATTACATTTTTCTATTAATATAAAACACTCTTATATTCATATCTGCAATCAGAATTGATTTATCTTCTGCCTATTTTCAGATATGGAGCCTAATGTGATAACAAGAATCCGATAACGGTCGGTGACCGAGTTGCTCTTTAAATCCGGTGACATTTCAGCCACAACAATCCACACAAAACTTCATCCAGTATATGGGAACGAAACATTGGATAGAAGCACTATACAGAGATGGGTTCAGCGCTTACAGAAAGGTGAATTAGATCTTTATGACAAAGAGATGCCAGGTAAACCTTCAACTGTCACAACAGACCAAAGTTTGTCTATTGTTGAGGAAATTGTCAAGAATAACCGGACAATAACGACATATAAATTGATAAAAAAAATAAATCTCTATAGGAAGTGTTCTTAAAATACTTTAGGTTATTGGCTATATCGAAAATTGGGCTCAAAATTGGTGCCAAAGCTTCTACCACGAGAAATGATGCAAACTCGGAAAAATATTGTTTAAACCTATTGAATCTTACCCTGGACCAGCTTCTGAGGCCTTTAAAAAAGTCATAACGTCAGATGAGACTTGGGTTTATCATTATGACCCTTCGTCAAGAAAAATTAAGGCTTTCCTTTTCCAAAGACAAAATCATTATTATGGTCTATTAGGACAAAGATGGGCTTGCAACATGATTGGAAAAAATACTTTCATCAACAAGGAAAGATAATGTAAATCATTATAAAGCTAAAAAGAGCCATTTCAACAAAAAGGCCGGGCCTAAAAGACTGTCAAATAAATTTCATCAGGACAATGCAACACCTCACACTGCGCAACAGACATTGGCTCAAATTTCCAGATAAGGGCATATTTTGATGCCTCACACTGCTTACAGCCCTGACCTGGCTCCTTTCTGCCTGTTTGGTAAATTAAAGAATTATCTACCGCGGTAGACATTTGAAAATGATTAAATGTTTCTCCATGAGGTTAGAGGGTGGTTCAGAAAGCAAGATGTAGCATTTTACCAAAGTGCTTTTGTGAGTTGGAAAGAACGCTGGCCCAAATATGTACAGAGAGAAGGTGGATATATTGAATGATGCTGATAGAGAGCTAATAGTTAGGTATTCATATATACAAAGTTTATGGTTTGTCAAATAAAGAAATTATTGATGCTTGCGCATTACATATTGATCCAACCTTGTATATGCTATAATTATATATTATTTGGTGTGTGCAATGAAGTAAATATCCTCGATACATAATGTTCATGAACTTTATAGAGTAATGTGTATAATACAAGGTATGATCAAAAAGTTCGGGAAATTATTTTTAAAAAATACTGAAAGAGTTTTCAAAAAATAAAAATTACCATCATAAAAACCAGACCGCTTTCTACTAGAAAATATTCATATATTTTCGATATCTCAAATAATAATAATTTTATAAGCATTTTTTAGAGAAAAGAAACAAAGGCGCGGCGTTTTTCTACAATGGATCTTAAAAGTGAATAAAGGGTATGCATAAATATTTGTCAAAAATTGGGAAAAACGGCGTCAGAATCGTTTCAAATGATGAAATTGACGTTCGGTGAGGCAGCCTTATCACAATCAAAAACGTTTGAGTAGTTTGCCCGTTTCGTTTTAAATAAGGGAAAACACTAGGTCAACGATCAGAGAACTTGTAGAAGAAACAGGGGTTTCATATGGAACGTATTAAAAAATATTGCCTGAGGATCTTGGACTTGAATGAAAGTTTTCGAAATTTGTTCCAAAAATTCTGTCCGAGGCTCAAAAGGAGGAAAGGGTTAATGCCTGCGAAGATTGGCAATTGAACATCCATGAAGATCCAAACTTCCTTACAAAGGTGATTAATGGTGATGAAATCTGGGTCTATGGTATGACCCAGAGACCAAACGACAATCGAGCCAGTTGCTCCCGAAAAATTCCCCCAACCCGAAAAAAAACAAGAATGTCTAAATGAAAAATAAAGGTTCTCTTGGTTACCTTTAACGATCACCAAGGCATTGTGCATTATGAATTCCTCCCACAAGGGCAAACAATTAATCAACACGTGTATCTAGCGATTTTACGCCGTTTACGGGAATCAATACGGAAGAAACGACCGGAAAAGTGAATCTCGGGCGAATGGATGCTTCATCACGATAACTCCCCAGAAAACAGAGCTATTTCCGTGGGTGCTTTTTTGACTAAAAATAGCATGTTGACAATTCCTCGTCCCCCATACTCGCCTGATTAAGCACCAAATGACTTCTCTATCTGTCTTAGAATGTAGTCAGTTCCAAAAGGACATAGATTCGATATCGTTAATGCCATAAAGGAAAAATCACTGAGCGTTTTGAGGGGCATTACTTCTGACGAATTCGGAACTGAGAATAAAGAATAAAACGCTGTATAGATTCCCTCAGACAGTATTTTGAGGAATATCAACCATTTTTGTATATATTCATCTAATATGTCTTTTATGATCCAATACCCCGAATTTTATTATCATACCTTGTATATTGGAATACGTGAATATATATATATGCGATACCTTCCGTCTTGTTGTTTTGAAAATAAATCATATTCATCAATAGTTGTTCCCAAATACTGGACTGTATTGAAGGACAGGTTCAATTTTCAAAGTTTGAGGTATGAAACATACACTGCGTGACATTGAAAATGGAACACCAAGAAATAGTGGCCAGAAAGTGATGAAACTCGGCAGACAGAGAGAGACAGGGACGAATAATAAGTGATCTTTATTTCAAAATGATAGTCATAATACAGAGCGAGAACGGCGT
Organism: Cordylochernes scorpioides; assembly: GCA_030710605.1. Classification (NCBI taxonomy): domain Eukaryota; kingdom Metazoa; phylum Arthropoda; class Arachnida; order Pseudoscorpiones; family Chernetidae; genus Cordylochernes; species Cordylochernes scorpioides. Next base: position 113,725,137 of record CP092864.1, on the reverse strand, counting down.
CGGCTTAGTAGCAAGTAGGACCACCGCGGACGGCGATGCACGCAGCAACACGTCTAGGTAGAGAGTCAATCAGAGTACGGATGGCGTCCTGAGGGATGGCTCTCCATTCCCTCTCAACCATTTGCCACAGTTCGTCTTCTGAACGCGGCTGTGGCAAGGCATGCAAACGGCGTCCAATGATGTCCCAGACGTGTTCGATTGGTGAGAGATCAGGAGAGTACGGTGGCCAGGGAAGCATCTGTACATCTTGCAGAGTTTGTTGGCTAATGCGAGCAGTGTGCGGTCGGGCGTTATCCTGCTGATAAAGGGCATTGGGTACCCCCTGAAGGTAGGGGAGTGTCACCGGTCGCAGCACATCATCAACGTATCGTTGGGCCGTAATAGTGCCCTGAATACGAAGTAAAGGTGACCTGGAATCATACGCGATTGCGCCCCAAACCATGATTCCACGTTGTCGCACGGTGGGGCGTTCCACAATTGCTGCCGGATTGGATCTTTCTCCACGTCGACGCCACACGCGTACACGGCAACTATCACTGGACAAGCAGAAACGCGACTCATCTGAGAACACGACCCTGTGCCATTCCGTCATCCACGTCGATCTAGCCCGGCACCATTCCAAACGTTGGCGCCTATTCGGTGGGGTCAATGGCAGTCTTCTTAGCGGACGGCATGAGTGCAAGCCATTAGCAACCAATCGACGGGAAATGGTTCTGGTCGAGATGGAATGATCTAGGGTGTCTTGCACATGTTGCAGGATGGCGGTACAAGTGGCTTGTGGGGCCGCCACTGCTTGTCGAAGGATACGCCGATCTACTCGTACTGACGTCACTCTGGTTGCACCGGCATTCCTATAAATTGCCACATTTCCTTGTTCCAACCATCTTCTCCACAGTCGGTGCACCGTGGACGCACCAAGGTGTGTATCAGCTGCGATTTGACGTATGGACCAACCTGCCCTTTTCAGTCCGATCACCATGCCCCTCGTAAAAGCGTCTGTCTGCTTGAACTGCCTCCGTTTACGATGACTTGGCAGTCTCTGTTATTACACGTGTCTTTTGACACAAGAACAAAATTTCTACAATGATTTTCCTTGAAGAAATAACGACACGAATACTGTCCTTTCTGCAAGTTCCTTCCCTTATATCTTGCTCCATGTGCGCACGAGAGCTGCGCATTTTACATCATTTGCATAACTCGGTTAGGCGCGTCTACCCTGAAATTTGCATAATTTTCTGGCCACTATTTCTTGGTGTTCCATTTTCAATGTCACGCAGTGTATTCAACTTATTCAAATCAATTTGTTGAATTGGTGTCAATATTATTACTTTTAAATGTGGAAACTTTTGAAGTGATTCATGATTGTTGAATTTCTGGGAAGGGTCTCATATCAAATATATATAGTATCTTGAGTTATCAGTTTTATTCAGTGTCGCTCTTAGAATAAAGAAATAATATCTTAAGTTACATCACATTCACCTTCTTCACTCAGTATATACGCTTTAAACTCACGCCACATTTACAATCGTTGAAGTATATTTCGCTCAGGGCCCAAAATATAGAATCTGCCACATTACATTCGCCATTGTGGACTTTTTAATCTAAAGGTCTCATATATATTATCGTACATCATATTCAAATTCATTGATTCTCTTTACTCTCAAGATTTTAAATATTTAGTGCTATATTCATTTGTAAAATTCAACTTATATTTTTACCCCAGTCAACAAAACTTTATTCTTGTTTTTTTTTAATATACTATTAATATTCCTTTTTCTCCATATTGACAACTAGTACTGAAGCTATTGGCCTCAAGTAAACACGTTACACTAATCATGGCAGGTACGAATGCTCTCACTTTACGACCACCTCAAGTTTACATGTGGCAATATTGAGCTTAACATCCAGTTATGCACCACTCTGTGGTGGAATTATGAGAGATTCGAGGGGCTATTGAAGAATGTACTTTAAATATCTTCAAGACTTTACCTAGTTACTGAAATCTGATTATTTTGAATCAAATGTAACAACTTGAAGTGTAGAAAAGGCGGCAGTTTGTATAGAAATCCCCAAAGAGGTTCCATCAGTGGGACACCGCCAGGTTATCCAAACATCTCCCCCGTTGTAATAATTTACTCTGGGCCGTGTTTGGCCACACGTAATTAGACGCTGCGATATTGGCAAACTTCTCGCAACTATCCTGGATGGTTCCTTTAGTGGCTACTGCACACTTCTCCTTGCTTCATGGAGGTTCTCTAGCTAGATTTCTCTCTCATAATATATACAGTGCCATTTTATATAATAAAAGTCAAATTATTTTATATTCTAAAATCATTGTATATTTTATAAAATTTATCCATGTATATATTCTTATTTATCATCATGCGAATAATTAATTGTTTATTTCCGTATTAGGTTTTAAATTTGAAAGTAGCACTCACTATTGACAAACCTTTAATTTTATTTTGTAAAAGGTATTAATGTATTCTAAAGTAAATACTACTAACAAGGATTATATTAAGGTTTGCACTACGTTTAGGTAACAGTAAAATTATGATGATGTGACTGGACACAGCAGGGTATTCTAGCCAAGATCATTTATAACAAATGAAAACATGAAGACGCGAATGTTTCCTTTTACAAATAAAGCAAACTTCTACTTTCCTTACTGCGATGAGAAATTATTGGGAGGGCTTGGCTCATCAGTGGTGAACGCTCCCAGCGGTTTCGCCAGTTATGTAGACGGTTGCTACAGGTTGGAGGTCGGAGATAACTTAGGTTTACTGTGGTTTGAGTTGCTTAGTTCACGGCTCTGTGCTTTACGAGCTGGCCAATGATGTACATTATCACATATGTAGATATTAGATAATAAAATACATATATTGGATTCAATAAAATATTTATTTTGCCAATATTTCGGCTGGCTGAACGCCAACCTTTATCGAGGCATTACATTTTTTTTTTGTATACACTATACCATGTATATGTAGATATATTTCCTCGTGTAGAATTAACTCCTACTATCTTGTCATTAGGAGATCATTTATTGAACTACTGGTAGAATTCACCTTGGAAAATAACGGGAGATATAGAACGAGGAAGGATTGGTTCAATAATGCAATATAATGGTCTGGAATTAGAAGTGATGGAGAGACAAAGAGATGAAGGTCTAAGAAAATGGTGTAAAGGGTTCCATAAAGACATACTTTCGTATCGGAGATGGAACTAAATGATGACAATCTTTTCATTAGTTTTCTTTCACATTTATATTAATGTATTTCTATATAGAATATACTAATAATCATATATATATGTAGAAAACTTCAAAATATTATAAACTTTGTACCTTATATTAAGTAAAAGGCATCTCCTTATCGTGCAACTGAAAGTTTCTGATGGCTTGCGCCATCTATCGGAATAAATATCAACTATTCTTGTTCTCGGAGATGCCTTTTTCTTAATATATGCACCTTTATCCCAGTACAATAATACATTTGTACTATTTTTTTGTACCTTATGTTCACAATTTTGATGTAGCCATCAAATACGATTGCACACTCAGATAAAATATCAAAGGGTTTCAATGTTCCTGTGTAAGAGTAGATACTGAGGTTTATTTCTAACAAACCTTAGGTACCTTACTGAATTTACTATAAATTTCCACCAGATATTTTGCGCCGATAGAGTGAAATATGTTTGGAGCTCTTTTTCACTATATATTACCTACCTTAATCGCTTCTATGTATTGTGGCCGCTTTATTCCCCCGTTGATTTGTTCTCCCTTAGCCCTATCGTATCTCTCTTTTACTTTAAAGATTACGTTAAGGATATGAACCAGAGTTTGGGTTGGTAATTATAATAAAATCTATCCGTCGCCTGTGAATACGATGGACAAAGGCGGGTAATAATATTTTAGAGGCGCTAATAACACTTGTTTCACCTTTTTATATGGTCCTAACTCCAATAAACTGTAACGCCTTTAGAATAAACACGTATTGGATGAATGTTCAATCATACATTGAATACATTTTTATAAATAAAATATTCAGACAAAATATATACAGTGAAATAGATAATCAAACCTTAATCATTTATAGTGCGATAAAGTATCTGTATAACATTTGTCAACTGTATTTACAGAACTTATAAACACATGAAATATCCAGTAATTTGAACTGAAGTACCCTATGAATAAAATACAATTAACATTATTTGCCTTACTATGAAAGTACTCCGTTCATGTACAAATCTAAAAGAAAGCCCATGTTTCAAAATCATATTACGGTTTTATCCTAATAGATCTTATTGGTCACAATTACGTGTGAATTATAGGTTAACGAGAGAAAATGTATATTCAAGTCATTTCATTTTGAATATTCTTTCAATTTAAATGAAAGGTGTGCGCCTCCAAACACCTTCATTTTTATTTTCGATCATGTTAAGGCGTTGGTTCTGTACGTTCTCTCTTAAGTATATATTATCAGTCAATTATATATATATGCCTCTGTTTCCACTTGTTGTCTAACGATGACAATGCAATTATTTAGGTTATTGAGTCTCTTTGAAATAATATAATGATAACCCATTCGATTAAATATATATATATATATATATATATATATATATATATATATATATATATATATATATATAAATTATTGATGTGGCGTGTGTGTGAAACAATGCCTCTTTGAAAAAATGTTAAATTGATGAATAATATATTATTAATATATTGTCGCGTATAAGGTCTGAAAACGCCTACAACCTCCGCCAATAGATGGCGCTTTCGCCTGTTTCCGATCTTAAACTGGTGTGGGAATCGCCGACTGCTGTAGTCCTGTTTCCAGGGGCAAATGTTTGTAAATACACTTTTATATTGGCCCTAGGAGGTGGCGTAATGTAAATACCCGTTGATTGATATTCTAGTTATATGTAATGTGTAGTAGAAATGACCATAAAAGAGGAGCAGTGTTAGGAGTCTTGTTGCTAGATGCTGTTATGTTACTCTCGCCAAAGCCACAGTCGCTACTCTTTTGGTAAGTCTCTCGTGTCCCCCCACCAGTGGTAAGGCCGAGAGAGACAGCCAGAGGAAAGGAGATCCACTTGAGTGGTGGTTCACGGAGCTCTCTGGGTGGTCTGCAGGTTAGAGCTGCAGAGAGGAGAGCAATGGGAGCCTGGGTAGGTTATCCACGAAGGAAGAAGCGGGGTAGTCGCGAAGAATGCGGAGGGACAATGCGCGACACTGGTGTCAGAAGTGGGATTCTTTCTCGTGGAGGTCACCAGGGGGCTCTTTTAGAGTTTTTGGTTGCTGAAAAAGGCCCATTGGCGTGAGAGGCCAAGGGATGGCCTCTGAGCAGGACTCGCTGGCCGAGATTGTCCGGAGGCTAAAGGGATATCAGGAGGATAGGGACGAAGCAAAGCGCCGTAGAGAAGAAGAATGTCTTCTTTTAGAAAAAGAAAGACAAGAAAGAAGGCGACGTAGAGAGGTAGAAAGGCTTCTGATGGAAAGAGAAAGCGAGGAAAGAAGGTTTCTTAGAAGCAAAAAGATTCAGAAGTTGCTGTCTCAAATGGAGGTCTATTTACAGAGGGGGACAAGTACGGCCCAGACAACCTTGGGGAGTGATGTCGGCGAGAGCCGGGCGAAGTCCCGAAGGCTGGAGGAAAGGCTCACATGGAGAAAGTCCATAGAGCAGAAGGCCTGATTGTGTCACCTCTAGGACCGACCCTGAATCTGCTTCAGGCAGAGGCGTGAATAAAACGGTCCCAGCGAAAGAAGCGGTGCCGGCGAGAAGAGCAGTGCCCTCGGGAGAAACGGTGCCGGAAAGCGAAGTGGACCCGGCGAGAGGAGTGGTCCCGGCGAGAAGATTGGTCTGAGCGAGAGAAGCGGTACCGGCATGAGAAGCGCCTCCGGTGAGAAAAGCGGCTTTGGCGCGAAAAGCGGTACTGGCGAGAGAAATGGTACCGGCGAACAATGCCGCGAGAGAAGAGGTCCCGGCGAGAGGAGTGGTCCCGGCGAGAGAAGCAGTACCGGCGAAAGGACGACTCCGGCGAAAAAAGGCGACTCCAGCGAGAAAGGCGGTTCCATCAAGAGAGGCGGTTACAGAAAGAGAGATGCAGTTCCGGCAAGAGAAGCGGCACCAGCGAGAGAAACGAGACATCAAGGCGACGAGACCGATTGGACCGGATAGAAACGATCCGCCTTAAGGGGGAGGCAGTGTCGCTTATAAAGCCTGAAAACACCTACAACCTCCGCCAATTGATGGCGCTTTCGCCTGTTTCCGATCTGAAACTGGTGTGGGAATCGCCGACTGTTGTAGTCCTGTTTCCTGGGGTAAATGTTTGCAAATACACATTTATATTGGCCCTAGGAGGTAACGTAATGTAAATACCCGTTGATTGCTATTCTAGTTATATGTAATGTGTAGTAGAAGTGACAATAAAAGAGGAGCAGTGTTAGGAGTCTTGTTGCTAGATGCTGTTGTTACTCTCTCCAACGCCACATTCGCTGCTCTTCTGGTTGGTCTCTCGTGTCCCCCCGCCAGTGGCAAGGAGATTCGCTTGAGTGGTGGTTTTCGGAGGTCTCAGGGTGGTCTGCAGGTTAGAGCTGCAGAGGTAAAGCAACGGGAACCTAGGGTAGGTTATCCACGAAGAAGGAAGCGGCGTCGTCGCTTAGAACCGGAGGGGTGAAGCCCGGACAATATAATAATAAATATTCATATATATAATACTTAAAAATTATATATTTTATTATATTATATTAACTTATATATATATATATATTATGTATATTATTATAATTAACTACTAATTTAAATATATCATATACAACTGCCAAATTCGTATGGAACAGTTTGGAGAGCACTAAATTTTTCTTAAAAAATACCATTACAAAATTCAAAGATTTAACGAGCTAAAAGTCAGCGATTTTGAGAAGCGTCAAGAATTCGCTGCATGAGTTTTCCGGCAAATTGATATTGCTGAAAACTAGCTGTCGAATTTTCTGTGGACAGATGAAGCTCACTTTTCTCTAAACAGAGAGGTTAACACTCAAAACAGCCTCATTTGGGCAACAGAAAACCCTAGGATTTTCACATAAATGCCACTTCATTAGCCCAGAGTTACAGTTTGGTGTGGGTTCACTTATTTTATTATTGGGCCATTTTTCTTTGAAGAAATCAATGGAAGAACTTTTAAAACCGTTTCTGTAACTAGTGAACGTTATGTTCAACCTTTGAGAGAAAAAGGTATTCCCATATTGCAGGACAGACAAGCACTAAGCGAAATAACATTCATGCAAGATGGAGGACCTCCTCATATCTCCCGCGATGCCAAACAATTGCTGAAGAATACTTTCGGGGAAGATTGTGTGATAAGTCGCCACTTTATACATCAGTGCACTCCAAGATCACCATACTTTACGTTTAGCGAATTTTGGCTTTGGGGACACAAGCCATGTTGAAAGCTTCTATCAGACGGCACGTGTCATCATTTTCAACAGATATGTTATTTAATATTGTCCAATCTGTCATCTTTCGTCTGCAGGCGGTGTTTTAGAATGAAGGGCGCCACATTGAGCAAGGAATGTGACCTAATTTAAGAGAGAAGGCTGTAACCTCATATGTTATACAAGCTGCCATGTATTATATTATCTATCAATATTTTGCAGCTCTTGTTTTGCGTTATGGGATTAATAAATTCTGTCCACACATCTTGCTTCTTTTTTTAATTTTTTTTTTTGAACAGTAATTTTTTTATGATGCATTAGCGCCCCATCTGTTATCAAAATTCGAAACTATTATAGACGCGTATAATTCTTTTTTGAAATAAACAATTACTACAGTCTTTACTACAATGGATTCACTGCAATAAGGACAGTAGAAATTGTTTATTTAAAAAAAGAATCATACGCGTCTAAAATAGTATTTTTTTTTGTTTGTCATTTTTGCTCACATCTTATATTATGCCGTGCAGACCAAAGTGTTTTAACTTCTGGTTATAACACTGGTACACGCAATTTTACCCCTCATGTTTAGTTTATCGATTTTCGCTCATTAGAAGGAATAGAATAAGGAATATTCTCTGTACATCACTTACTTTAGAAATATTGCGCAAAAAAATAATACAAAATGATTTTACTACCACATAATTCGACGTAAAAGGTCAATCTAAAAATGATTTTTATTTGAGGGGACACATTTTTAAAATTTTGTACAGTATAATTAGCAATGATAACATTTGACAAGCCAATAGAATATTCGGGATAAAGTACGACAAATAGATTTTGCCATACCCTCTTTATTTAATTTGTTGGATTATCGCAAATTTTCTGTTAAATAGTCAAGTGTGCAAGACTTTTGGATCACCCTTTATTTACAATTTTACATATATTATTCGACAGAGTTCATAAAATTTATATAAACAAAGTGGCAGATGTAAGATGGTTAAATGAATTAGATCAGGGAACAAACGATGTCTAACTTCTTCAAATTTCGAGCATTCGTAGATAAGGGATAGAGCAGTTTATTAATTTTCTCCGCGGGAACAATTTGGTTTTCAGATAGATGTACAGTATTTCTGGAATTTTCCGTTTGATGTGACAAATTGAGTGACTATAAAATTTATATAGAACTGTGTATGAATTTTGTTTGGGAAAATAGTGCGAATTTTTTGAATGGATGGATACAAATGATTCATAAAATAGCTTTTTCTTCGCCATTCATTGTTGTAAATATGGTAAATTTTGACTGGAGATTCCGAAGCCCTTGAAATCTAACTAGAAGTTCTTCAAATCTCTCGATTGTGTAAGAATGCTTGTGACCAAGTAACGCTCGAAACGATCAAATAATGTTTTAAAAATCTGGTTTCGTAAAAACGGAGGAGGATGAAGAAAATGCTAATGCTATTTTAGCGGAAATGGTGCCTTCAGTTGACGGCTGGGAGGACATCATTTCTGATCCTACCACCTCGTATGATGATTTTGTCAACGTGGAGGTTGCAGCATGTGGTGGGATAATCGACGCGGAAATAATTGCTCAACAACCACATTGAAAAGCAAGGCGTGGACGAGGCATCGGATGATGAAGACGAGTAATCAGTTGCTGGGTAAATGAACGTTCCGAGTGCGGCCGAAGAAACGAACCATATCATGCAACTTAGACGCTTTTTTGAAAGTGAAAATAGTAAGTCACTCTATTTTCCACTCATTGAATATCTTAGAATATTTTGTCCTTACAGACAAAGTTAATCCTAGTAAACAGGCTGAGATTTCTGACTCCTTTTTTTTTTTTTTTGGAAAAAATTAAATTAAATTTCTGAGTTTCAACGAATCAGTAGATTCTGTACTTTTTTTAATCAGCATTCTACCTTTTTTCATTAATTCATGTACATTAATAATTCAGTTTTGAACTTTTTTATATTACACACACACACATTGGAAATATAGATATTTTTATTATTTTTACGGGATAATTTATATACTATAATCTATAATTATTGCACATAATCTAAATATTAGGTAGAAATTTAAATTCACAATAACTAATGTTATTCTTTATAAAGGAATTGATCGAAATGGTGAGGTTTTATTGTTTCGAGCCTTTTATTCAAAACGTTTTTAATTCGATTTTTTTTTGGTTCTTGGGCTACGAATTATCCAAGTTCAGCTGTAATTTTGTAATATTTCATTTGGAAATTTAGATATTTTTATTATTTTTACGGGATAATTTATATACTATAATCTACAAATATTATATTATACTTATATTTGAACTTTAGATATGTTTGACAGATATTGATATCCCCATAAGTTTAGGTTTACTTGCAAGAAAATGTGTGTAGTTCGATGATGTACTGTAAGTTATATATAGTGTTTGAGGATTGTCATTTTGTGCATTATGATATTTGAAACATCATTATTAGACGAAAAATCATGGTGAAGGAAGACGAGTTTCTTTTATTGATGCATAGGTGCAAGCTTTCGGGTAAAAACCCTTCAACAGGCGAGCAATGAAGCGATGAGTCTTCCTTCACCATGTTTTTTCGTCTAATTTCAATTAAGGAAGAATTCTTTATCTATATTAATAAACAATAACACAAATGTTTTATTGACCTATATAACAGTTTATCTTGAATATTTGATGTACAAGCTTGCAATTTTTTATATATTTCTCCTTCGAGGTTTTAACCAACCGTTTATGGAATTAATTCTAAATTCCTAATATCTCCTAATTGAAATCGTACCGACACATCCATGACTTTCATACATATATATATTTATAACCATAAAAAATATATGATAATCTTTTTTGATCTAATAATAAAAACGTTTGTTGTTTTTTCTAATAATATTGTATTTATTTTTTCCCTATGTATCACTTTACCTATATCCAAATAGACAAGAATAATATAATATAATACACTGCGGCCTGCGATTGTAAAACGACACTTGAAGTTACACCGCATGAGTTTCTTTTAAACGAAAAATTAACATTTTATTTCAAGGTAAAATATCGATTATTTTTAATGACGAACGGAAAAATAAAAGTGTCCAGGGATGGGAATCGAACCCACAATGTTCCGCTTACCGGGCAGATGCCATGTCCACTAGGCTACCCTGGACGTATTTTTCCGTTCGTAAATGATACATAAAGTAACTTATACTACAATATAATACACTGCGGCCTGCGGAATAAGAATAAGTTTAAGCGCAAAATATCAGGCTTCCAGGGATAAGTTTCTTTAAAAATGTCAATTCACAGATCTCACATATCAACTAGCCCAATTCATTGTTAGAAACACCCCATAACAAGAAAAAAACAATACTATTGATTATCCATCTAATATTAAGAATATCATATACTCCAAAGAAGGTGAATATTGCGAACCAAATATGAAGGTGAAACTAGAAAACATTTTAAAATTAGAAATTTAAAAATAAACGAAATATCGACCCCTAAGAGACAGGAAATCATTAGTATACCATCATATAAGAAGAACAGGCCATCCCTTCTCCCTATGAGAACCAAAGATCCATTACTCCAACATCCCCAATAAACAACAGAGGCTCTTCATAGAATCCATCATATCTAGAAAGAACAATAATATTAACAAAGGCAATATTCGGGAAATTTAAAATATGTTGTTATTCCCTTAGCTCACCCCATTGCTTCCAAATTATTGAATCGCCTCTGAATAATAAAAGTAATATGATATCTCTTAAAACTAACTAGAACTACTAAGTAAGCTTAGCTTTCATAGATATATTCCAGATGTCCATATTTATTCATTTGTATTTGTTCTTTTATTTGATTTATATATTTTAAAATAATTGCCTCCATTTGTCTAATGATTAATATATACATATATATATATGTGTGTGTAGATTTTTTTATATATTCAGCATTTATATGAAATTATGTAAAATATAGTATCCGATTATATTTTATCCATTGTCCTGTTGTAGATTTATTTTTATCGTGTTTATCTTTAGAAGAGGTTTTCATGCCAGAAACCTAGAGATTTGAGAAATATTTTTTAAAAAATAAACTCACCCTGGAATCTTATATCTTCATCAAAGGAATTTATTCTATGGAATTATAAAGAAATTTATTGCCCACTAAATTATTCCTATTATGCTCTAAAATTGATGGCCAAGAGTGTTACCAATACAAAAGTTGTAAATATAAAGATAAATTGTTTTTATATATTAAACTAGCGGATATAAATATATAACAAATCTCTGTATTAAAGAGTCACATTTATATATTCAACTTTATATACGTGCAAATAAGGCAACTCATATTTTGATATCGACTTATATGAACCCGTAGCAACTGATTATATATAATGTTATTATTCAACCACATTATTCAATGGTAATTAAAAGAATTAAAGACAATATACCTGCACCAAATATGAAACTTATAAAATCCTACTACACTAATACTAAACTATGCCCGAATGATTTCACTAAAAAATAGGTAGAGATTGTTCGCAAAGAGGCCCCTCATTTCTCTCCGAAAATTTGGAACCCTTAATAAATGACCTTTAAACCAAATGTCAGTAATTGAGTAGATAAATTATTGTTTATATAGATGATATAACAGTAATATGCTAGAAAATACGGAGGTAAAAAAATTGCAAGAGTATAATAGGAAATGCAATAGGGAAAATAAATGCGTAATGTAAAAATCTAAATAATCAAGACAGAAACAAATATTTTAGATTTATATATATTCAACTGCAAAAAAAACTATATAATTAACATAAACGACAATCTTAATAAACCAGCTGAGAAAAGTTTTAAATACTGAGATTAACCTATCAGGAAAATAGGTTAGCCAAATATCAGTGAATGGATAAATCAAGGTTTCGTTGATTTCTGTTCCACTAGAAGCGCTCTGCCATTTAAAAAGGTCATGTGCTTCTGGCCAGAATATGTGCATATTGCATGAATGGAAAAGAGCAGAGGCCTTTTATCATTCCGAAGCCGGGTAAATCAGATTACAGAGACTTTAGCAGTTATCGACCTCTATGTCTAAATTCAAATCTTTCGAAATTTTTTGAAAGAATAATAAACAACAGAATCATCAAATTCTACGATGAAATGACACTATTCAGTAATCGTCAACGTGGTTTTACAAAATTTCGATCAACCATAACTGCATTACTGATATAATTCACACTGCATTAGAATACAAAGCCAAGAAGTATACGGCTATAATTGCAATCGATATTAGTGGAGCTTTTGACAATACCTGGTGGCCAATGGTGATAAAAAATACTCGATGAGGATAATATACCAGCAACAATAATAAAATTCATGAATTCCTACTTCACTAACCGGATATGAGGATTTAAGTACTCTTCGAATGATTTCACCAAAAAACTAAGTAAAGGATGTCGGCAAGGAGGACCCTTATCTACGACAATTTGGAACATCATAATGAATGATCTATTAACCAACTTTCAGGAATCTAATAGATAAATGATTGGATATGCAGATGATCTAACGGTAATATGTTGGAATATAGATGTAACAAATCTTAGGATCACAATCGAAAATTCAATAAGAAAAATAAATATGTGGTGCGAAAACAACAAACTTAAAATATCAAGACAGAAAACAAAGATTTTATATTTATTCAACTGCGAAAACGTTGTAATTAACTTGCATGATAATCTTATCAAACCAGTTGAAAACCTAAAAACACTAGTTTTGACTTTCAAGAATCATCGAAACAAGAACAAATTAGATTTTATGCCTCACACACATCGACAGTGTCATTGCAAAAACAACTAGAGGTAGTGGATATTCTTGGTTTAACAAAGTAATCGTGGGGATTGGATACTAGGCGATCATTAACATTATATAAGACCTTATTTAGAAGCACAAACCTAATGGTACAACAATCTGGTACCCATATACACTGGTGTCCAAAAAATAAGAAACTTAACCAATATTGAAATTTCTCAAAAGCTAATTTTTTATTAACAAATATAATATTTAGTATATAAATAGTTTAAACAATGGATAATTTGACTAGCTATATTAAAATTTAAAAAAATATTTGAAATTATGAGATATGCAAATTATTACCAACATACCTAAAGCTAAGGTTCCAGATCTTAAAGAAATAAGATATCAATAGGGAGTATGATCACCTCTAACAGCTATCAAGGTCTCACAGCGAGCCCTTATACTGTTTACCAGGCTTTGGAGGAGGTCCAGGGGTAGTAAACCCCACTCCTCCAATAGAGCAGTTCTTAGCTCAACGAGGGTTCTGGGAGAGGGGTGACGAGCTCCAATACGCCTTCCTAGAGCATCCCACACATGCTCTATTGGATTCAGGTCCGGAGATCTGGCTGGCCAATCCATCCTTCGAATATTCTCACTCTGGAGATATTCATTGACTAGCCTAGCCCTATGCGGACGAGCATTATCGTTCATAAAAATCAAATTGTGACCAATTTCATCTCTATAAGGTCTTAGATAGGGCTCAAGGATCTCGTCCCTGTACCTTTGGGCAGTTAAAGTGCCCTCAGAAAAAAAATGTGGAGGGGTGTGCGTCTGCTAGAACTGATGCCAGCCCAGACTAAGAGACTGCCCCCTCTAAAACTGTCTATTTCCCTGATGTTACTGGGATGATAGCGGGTTCCAGGCTCCCTCCAGATGAAAACTCGTCGAGAATCTGTGTTTAAACTAAATCTTGACTCGTCACTGAAGAAACCATTGGCCCACTGATCATGAGTCCAGGCGTGATGTTCCAAGCACCAATTCAAGCGGGCTCTCCTGTGAGCAGAGGTTAAAGGGATACAGACCATTGGTCGTCTTGCATAAAGAGCACCTTCGTGAAGCCTTCGGTAAACAGTTTGTCTTGAAATTCTCGTTCCAGTAGCACTTGAGCGTTCATTAGAGAGTTTAATAGCAGTCATCTCCCTATGGCGCTTGGCAGTTACGACCAGATAACGGTCTTCAGAGGTAGCTGTTTTTCTTTTTTCACCAGAACCTTCTTTTCTTTTGATGGTTCCTGTCTCAATGAACTGTTTCCATATTTTTCTGACCACAGATTTATTCATATTTAGCCATTTTGCTTCTTCAACTTATGATTGCCCTGCCTCCATTCTTCCAACAGCTCTCCATTTTAAATCATCTGCTAAAATATTTTGTAAACTCATTCTTAACTAAGGTTTAAATAAAATTATAATTGTACAATTCTTAGATGGGGTAAACGACACGCCAAATAGCACACTTATAAAGAGAAGCAAAAATTTACATATTTTCAATTTTACCGAATCGAATGGTTGCGATAAATAAATTCTACGTCTTAAAATACCTAATTAAATTACTTATTAGCTTTTAGCGTTGTATATTTTAAAACATATCATTGAAAAACAAATGTTTCTTATTTTTTGGAAACCAGTGTATAAACTCAAGATCTAAAAACAAATTAGATTCACTAGAGTAAATAGACAAACTACAGTATAAAATTCTTAAACACTGTATACAGGCTTATAATACAACATCATGGAATTGTACACATGTTCTCGCAAGAATACCTAAAAATACGGATTACATTTAGTCAAACAAACGTAAAGTTGAAATAGATTATAATAAAAATATTTCAGCAAGAAGAATGATAATATCTAACTTTATAAATGAAAATATTCAAAAATAATTATGAAGATTTTATTGATAATTTCAGAGAATATTTTGAAAACGCAAGATTGCCCAAATTTATCCAGTCAAATTTTTATAATCAACAATTTTTTACGGGGCATGGAGATTTAAACACATACTTATACAGAATTGGCAGAATTGATTCTTCAATCTGCTTTGTGACCAAGAAGATCACAACCCAGAACATATTTTCATCCGGTGCCCACTTGTTGCAGATTTGAGAGTACAATGTCGAAAGAACAGTTCTAGTTTAAGCCAGATGGTTTCCAGTAAATAGAAATATAAAAAAAAATTACAAATTCCGCAGACTCAATCTCAACTGCCGAGGGCCTAAATTACATTAATATTGAAATTTCTAGTTTTAATCAGTATGCTTTTTATTACAATTATTATTTTAGAATATTCTATATTAATACCATTAATTTGTGATTAAAATTTCTGAAAAATATTTTAATATTTTGATAATATGTGTGTTAATAATCTTTATTTCTTGTATAATTTATTGATCTAAAATGTAAATTTAAATAGCTTTCAAATTCTTTCTCTAAAACTAGAAATAATTTGTATATATATTTATTAACTATGTATATTAAATAGATTGAACATTTAGAGGCAAACATCCACATAGGATAGAGCGTATGTTTTGAAAAAAAATCAAATATATATTTACTGGAGGGGTAGAAAAATTAATTTGAAAATTTCCACGATAAAATTCTACATGGAATATAGCATGTGTGGCGGCAGTGGCGGCTTGTAGGAGGCTGTGGTGGCTTGTAGGCGGCTATGGTAGCTTGTAGGCGGCTATGATAGCTCGTAGGCGGCTATGGAATCTTGTAGGCGGCTATGATAGCTTGTAGGCGGCATTGGCGGCTTTAAAGGCGGTTATGGTAGTTTATATGCAGCTATTGTACCTTGTAGGTGGCTATGGTTTTTATAGGCGGCTATAGTGGCTTGTAGGCGGCTATAGTGGCTTGTGAGCGGCTATGGTAGCTTGTAAGCGGCTATGGTAGCTTGAGGGTGGCTATGGTAGCTTGTAAGCGGTAGTGCTTAATTGTAAGCGGCTATGGTAACTTGTAGGCGGCTATAGTATCTTGTAAGTTGCTGTGGTAGCTTGTAGGCGGAATTTGTGCTTGTAAGCAGCTGTGGTAGCTTATAAGCGGCTATGGTAGCTTGTAAGCGGCTATGGTAGCTTGTAGGCGGCTATGGTAGCTTGTAGGCGGCAATGGTAGCTGGTAGACGGCTATAGCAGCTTTTAAGCTGCTGTGGTAGCTGGTAGGCGGCTATGATAGCTTATAAGCATTTGTGGTAGCTTATAAGCGGCTATAGTAGCTTGTAAGCAGCTATGGTAGCTTGTAAACGGCTATGGTAGCTTGTAGGCGGCTATGGTAGCTTATAGGCGGTTATGGTAGCTTGTAAGCGGCTATGGTGGCTTGTAGGCGGCTGTGGTAGCTTGTAAGCGGCTATGGTAGCTTGTAGGTGGCTATAGCAGCTTGTAAGCGGCTATGGTAGCTTGAGGGTGGCTATGGTAGCTTGTAAGCGGTAGTGCTTAATTGTAAGCGGCTATGGTAACTTGTAGGCGGCTATAGTATCTTGTAAGTTGCTGTGGTAGCTTGTAGGCGGAATTTGTGCTTGTAAGCAGCTGTGGTAGCTTGTAAGCAGTTGTGGTAGCTTATAAGCGGCTATGGTAGCTTGTAAGCAGCAATGGTAACTTGTAAACGGCTATAGTAGCTTGTAGGCGGCTATAGCAGCTTGTAAGCTGCTGTGGTAGCTGGTAGGCGGCTATGATAGCTTGTAAGCAGTTGTGGTAGCTTATAAGCGGCTATGGTAGCTTGTAAGCAGCTATGGTAGCTTGTAAACGGCTATAGTAGCTTGTAGGCGGCTATGGTAGCTTGTAGGCGGCTATGGTAGCTTATTGGCGGCAATGGTAGCTTGTAAGCGGCTATGGTAGCTTGTAGACGGCTATAGCAGCTTGTAAGCTGCTGTGGTAGCTGGTAGGCGACTATGATAGCTTATAACCAGTTGAGGTAGCTTATAAGCGGCTATGGTAGCTTGTAAGCAGCTATGGTAGCTTGTAAGCGGCTATGGTAGCTTGTAGACGGCTATAGCAGCTTGTAAGCTGCTGTGGTAGCTGGTAGGCGGCTATGATAGCTTATAAGCAGTTGTGGTAGCTTATAAGCGGCTATGATAGCTTATAAGCAGTTGTGGTAGCTTATAAGCGGCTATGGTAGCTTGTAAGCAGCTATGGTAGCTTGTAAGCGGCTATGGTAGCTTGTAGGCGGCTATGGTAGCTTATAGGCAGCTGTGGCTGCTTTTAGGCGACTATGGTAGCTTGTAAGCGGCCATGGTAGTTTTTAAGAGGCTTTGGTAGCTTGTAGGCGGATGTGGCGGCTTTTAGGCGGCTGTGGTACATGGTAGGCTGCTATGGTAGCTTGTAGACAGCTGTGGCGGCTTTAAGGAGGCAATGATAGCTTGTTAGGGCTATGGTAGCTTGTAGGCGGCTATGGTAGCTTATAGGCGGTTATGGTAGCTTGTAAGCGGCTATGGTGGCTTGTAGGCGGCTGTGGTAGCTTGTAAGCGGCTATGGTAGCTTGTAGGTGGCTATAGCAGCTTGTAAGCCGCTGTGGTAGCTGGTAGGCGGCTATGATAGCTTGTAAGCAGTTGTGGTAGCTTATAAGCGGCTATGGTAGTTTGTAAGCAGCAATGGTAACTTGTAAACGGCTATAGTAGCTTGTATGCGGCTATAGCAGCTTGTAAGCTGCTGTGGTAGCTGGTAGGCGGCTATGATAGCTTGTAAGCAGTTGTGGTAGCTTATAAGCGGCTATGGTAGCTTGTAAGCAGCTATGGTAGCTTGTAAACGGCTATAGTAGCTTGTAGGCGGCTATGGTAGCTTGTAGGCGGCTATGGTAGCTTATAGGCGGCTATGGTAGCTTGTAAGCGGCTATGGTAGCTTGTAGACGGCTATAGCAGCTTGTAAGCTGCTGTGGTAGCTGGTAGGCGACTATGATAGCTTATAACCAGTTGAGGTAGCTTATAAGCGGCTATGGTATCTTGTAAGCAGCT